>PKML01068496.1:138144-157456 GCA_002933935.1 Eutrema yunnanense | reverse complement strand
TGGTAGATTTGTTTGTTATGGTGGTAGATATAAAAACGTCTAATATCTCATTAACTATGGTGGTAGATTTAATATTAATGACGGTAGATTTAAAATTATTTGGTAGGTTTATTTATAATGGCGGTAGATTTAGTAATTATTTTGGTATTTACTCAGATAACCTTCAGTTGGTAGATTTATTTGTAATGTTATGGTAGACTTTTTTTTACGGTAGATTTATAGACATTGTTTGGTGGTAGACATTTGACTTTTTCTAGAATGAAAAATGACGTTTTTGCCCTATACTAAATCTCAGATTTACGAAAGAACCAGACACTCAAATATGCTAAGTATGAGAATTTTTTAGTGTTTGATGGTAGATTTATTGTAATGATGGTAGATTTATTTTGTTAAATGTTTTTTTATGGGGTTAACGTTTCATTTCATCTAGCGCATGGGGAGCCGCCTTTAGCCGTGTCGTTGCCTTGGCCGAAGACGTTGGCTCTGGGAAGCAGATCTGGTGGAAGATGACGGTGGAGCGGTCGGGAACAACGCCGGAGATGCACTCACAAATCACTGAAATCCGTTGGCGAAGGAGAGAGATTATGTGTTTGGTTTTGTTACACTTATTGTGTTTTTGGTTAAGGTTCCATGAAGAGTTGTTTACGTTTCTTTCAAACTATTGGTATTGCTAATGTTATGTATGAAAGTAGTATATTCAAGTATTGTGATAATAAACACCATATAGAATTTGTAAGTTATAATTATATGTGCTTCATGTGTTTTTGTTTTAAATCTCACTAATTTTGGTTATACATACTAAGCAAATATTAAACTAAATAAAGTTACCGATTTCGTCAAACACCTTTGAAAATCATCGTGGACTGTCTTATAATAATCAATTAAAAAAAATATATACCATCATATAGAATTCAATTATCATTTGTACAAATTCAAAAACAAATCAACCAAATCGAAATCTCCCATTAATTATACTCGTAGAAGAATACGTTGAATCAAAGACGGAAATGTCGCGGGAGACTCGGCCGCCGTCGTGAAACCCAAGAACCTGTCGGAGATAGCATCAATTTAACACTATCAATTGAAAATAGACCAAATGCAACAAGTCTGCCATAACGTTTTAAACAAGTCTACGAGAACATTTTAAACAAGTCTACCAGAATGTTTTAACAAGTTTACCAGAACGTTAAACAAGTCTACCAGAACGTTTTAAATAAGTCTACCACTACGTATTAAACAAGTCTACCACTATTAGCGGAATTTCGTTGCCGGAATCAATGACCGTGAGGAACGCCAGAGTCGGAGTCGGAGTATATCTCGCCGGAGAAGACGAGAGGTTACGAACGTTTTAAACAAGTCTACCAGAACGTTTTAAAATAGTCTACCAGAACGTTTTAAATAAGTCTACCAGAACATATTAAACAAGTCTACCGTAACGTTTTAAACAAGTCTACCGTAACGGATTAAACAAGTCCACCATAATGGATTAAACAAGTCTACCAAAACGATTTAAACAAGTCTACCAAAACGATTTAAACAAGTCTACCACTATTAGCGAAATATCGTCGAACAAGTGGTGTGCATATCTCATGAAGCCGTATATCAACAAAAAAACGAGGGTTTTCTCTTCTTTCACTTGGAACTCGCGTCGCCCCTCCGTACGCCGCCTAAAGAAGGACCAAACGACGCCAGATCTCGTCGCCCTCGGAAGGAACTCGCCGAAGAAGATGAAAAAAACTCATGAGAAAAAACAAGTTCCTCACCTACTCGTCGCCGGAATCAATGGCTCGCCGGAGTCGCCGTTTCTGTTGCCGTATCTCTCGCCGGAATCGTGATTGAGGGAAGAAGAAGAAGAAGAAGAGAGAGAGAGAGAGAGAGAGAGAAGAAGAAGAAGAGAGAGAGAGAGATAGAGAGAAGTTAAAAAAATTGTTTTAAAAAAATTGTTTTTTTATTATTTTTTTTGTTTAAAAAAAATAAATCAAAAATAAATAAATAATGGCATTTCCGTAATATAATACAACATATGGATAAAATGGACATTGACCAAAAGATTAATGTTAGTTGAGTTTGGTAGACTTATTGGTGGTTAGTATAGTAATATAAGCATATAGTAAGGTTAGGTGGATGAATTAACTCTTACCCTATTGGGTTTATATTGTAAATACTAGGGTTACTTAGGTTTAACCGTCTTATGAATATCTATATCTTGTAACAAACATTTATGTGAACCAATAAAGCTCACTCTAAAATTAACATGTCATCAGAGCTAAATTCACGAACCTAATTATTGGTTTCGCGATTTATTTTCTTTTTCAACCTAGATCTTCTGTTTTATTTTTTTCGATGTAATTCTCTTTTAACTCGATCTCGTGTTGTCTCTTTACCTTCTTCTTTGCCTCATTATCTTATTTTCACGAACCAATAGTCAGGAGAATGCTCGTGATATAAGAGCAAGAAATCCAATACGGCTTATATGAATGTTATCAAGAATTCGGAGCTTGTTGCGGAAGTGGATGAAGGTATAGATGGATGCTAAATGGATTTGTGGTTTAATCCATTAATACACAAGGGGCTGAGTCTTAGTAAGGACTCTCTCCAAAAAAAGACACAAGTCTCACACGAATATAAGAAGGAAGAGTTACTTAAATAGCATAGAAATTAGGTAAAATGACTAGACTAGTAAACAACTATTTTTTATTACTGAAATGTTTTTCATTACCAAGACGCCCTTCTAAGCATTTGATAACAAAAACGTAATTACAGGAATGTCATTACTTTTTTTTCTACATCAGCGAAAAAACAGGCGCGGCGCCTACGTGGCACAAAAACTGCCTACGTGTATTATGAAAATCTGCCGCATAAATTTCTCGCTGTAGTGACGACAGACTTACAGGACGAGCGGCTGATTTAAAAGAACGGCCGACTTATTAGTTGGTCGGCTGATTTATATTCATAAGTCAGCCAAATGTCACGGCAGACTTATATGAACCTCGACTGACTTATGAATTTTCGGCTGACTTAGGAGTACATGACACGGCTGATTTATATTCTGACGACCGATTTATGAAAACTTTGGTGACTTATTGCTATGACATGGCCGACTTATTGTTGCCCGCCTGATTTATCGTTAATCTGGCTGACTTATTTGGTTGACTTATTTTGCAACGGCATACTTATGCGGGTTAATTGTGGCTGACTTATATTAAATCAGCCGTAATAAGACTGATTTAGTTAAAAGTCGGCCTAATTACGGCTGACTAATTAGCGAAAGATTAATTATTGTAATAGTATGCTAGTGATGACTGACTTATATGATGTAGCGGCTGACTTATGTTTTCCACCTGATTTATGTGTTTTAATGGCTGATTACATAAAACTTTATTAATTACTTAAATAGTGTTTTAGTGGCGATTGACTTATAGTTTTGTTTGATGGCTGATTTTATATGACTGGTTTATAAGTTCGTTTGATGGCATATTTCCATGTCAGCAAAATAAAGACTACATCAAGCTCTAAACACATTATTAGGTTTAGCCGCCTTCAGCCATTTTCTTCGTTGTTGTTCTTCATCTTCTCCATTCTTCATCATTCTACATTTTTTTCGAGCTTTATACCAAAACTAAATTTCGGAGATGATGGATTCGATAATAATTGTTTGCGGTACATGGGTTATCAAAAATCGATATGTATTCAACGCCGACAAGAGAGTGTGTAGAGTTCTACAAGTTAACGAAGAGATAACCTACAACAATCTTGTGGATATGATAATGGAGGATTATGGGTTGGAGTCACGAAGCTGTAAGATTCAGCTGAGCTACATGTTCTCCAACAAGATTTTGAAAAAAATGTCGCACGATACTCCACCGGTTTATGTCTGTAATTCTCGACAATTTCTAGGTTTTCAAACGCTAAGGAAAAGCGATCAGCTACGTCTTTGTGTAGAAGTTACAGAGAATGAGGATTGCGAAGTTATTCAAAAGGACAAAGCGGTGGACAAGATGAAACGGCCATTCAGTCATGTCTCAAAAGAGGAATTTAAAGAAGAATGTAACGAAGAATACATTGGGAGTTATGAAGATGATGGTGTTTACAAAGACAAAGTTGAAGATGAAGAAGATGTGTGTAATCGAGGAAAATCTATGGATATATGCGAGGAAAAATACGAAGTTGAAGATGAAGAAGATGGCGAATTTGACAGCAGATTTGATATGATTGACGACCCGGATGGTGCATCATCTGATGATGATAACTTTAGTTTATATGGGAAGCCTCGAAAAGAAGATGAAGATTCGCCGATGTTGCCTCCTAAGAAGAGACCTCAGAATATTGCGATGAACGAATCGAAAGGAGCTGGTGAGGTTCTCAAGTTTGAGATTGAGTCTCTAAATATCGTTGTAGGCCAGCGATACGAGACAAAAAAAAGATCTGGAGATACAACTGAAACTTCTTACACTGAGGGATCGATTTCATTTTTATGTACCAATATCGAATGCGGAAACGCTCATTGTTCGGTGTTGGGTAAATGGATGTATCTGGAGAGTTCGTGCTTCTACAAAAGGAAAATCCCAAGAATTCTATGTTCGTATCTACGATTCCGAACACACATGTTCTGTAACTAAGCGTTCTACGATCCCGACACGCAACACCGGATATTTTTGGACTCTTATACATGGATTTTCTCGCCGACATTGATCCGTCAGTTCTACCTAGACATATCGGAGTAGCTATTACTAAGAATTTTGGTATCAAGGTAATACATTCAATTTCAGCTGATTTATTAGTACGAAGCGGCTGACTTAAATACACGATTCGGCTGACTTATATGTACGATGCGGCTGACATATATGTACGATGCGGTTGACTTATATGTACGATGCGGCTGACTTAAATGTACGATGCGGCTAACTTATATATACGATGCAGCTGACTTATATGTACGATGCGGCTGACTTATAACTATTTTTTAATGATTTTCTATAGATGGATTACCGGAAGAGTCATAGGACGTTAAGATTTGCAAGGCATATCGATTTGGGGACTCCTGAGAAGGGGTTTGAAGATTTACCTTCGTACCTCCACATGATAAAAAGGGCAAATCCGGGTACAGTTACGCGTTTTCATATTGATGATTGCGGAAGATTCAAGTATTTGTTCATTGCATTTGGTGCGACCTTGAATGGATTTGCTTTTATGCGTAAAGTAGTCGTTGTCGATGGTACATTTCTCCATGGAAAATATAAAGGGACGCTACTTACAACAACAACTCAGGATGGTAATTTTCAGATTTTCCCTATAGGGTTCGGTGTGGTTGACACTGAAAATGATGATTATTGGCAATGGTTTTTTACGCAACTGAAAATTGTTATTCCTGACGATAAGGGTCTTGCGATCATCTCGGATAGGCATAAGTCAATTGGAAAAGCAATTGAGAATGTGTATCCGTTGGCGGCTCGTGGAATTTGCACGTACCATTTATATAAAAACATTTTGTTACTGTTCAAATGTGGAAGTTTGTTCCGTATAGTGAAGAAAGCTGCAAAGTGTTATAGAAGAGCTGAACTTGATGACGTCTTCGCTGAAATTGAAGTGTGTTATCTTGAACTTCATGGCAACCTCCAAAGAGCGGATGTTAGAATATGGTCACATGTTCATTTCCCGAGCTATATATAATTTGACTACAACAAATATAGCGAAATCAATGAACAAAGTTCTTTCATTTGCTAGAAGTTTCCCAATTGTTTGACTCTTAGAATCGATAAGGTCAATGATGATGAGATGGTTTGCTGAGCGGCGAGAAGATACAAGGACGATGAAAACAACGCTTACATGTGGTGTTGAAAAATTGTTGGAGGTAATTACGTTACATAGATGATTGATTCTTATCATTTGTACTAGCCGAGATTTAATAAACAAAATCTTGATAACAGGTTCGTGTGAGTGGTGCCAAACTTGCGACGCTACAAATGATTGATTCTTATCATGTACAAGTTACATGCGGATCATCGTTGCATGTTGTGAATTTGGATGCGAGAAGATGCACTTGCCGTCGTTTTGACATCGAGAAATTACCCTGCGTACATGCAATCGCAGCTGCCGAGAAGAGGAATGTTTCTCGTATCTCACTGTGTAACCCATACTATTACCGGGATTATTTGGTTAACGCCTCTGCTGGTTCAGTTATGCCTGTAGATTCGGCGCTCCGTGTACCAGAACATGTAGCTGAACAAGTGTGCATGCCCCTAGTTGTTCGTCAACAACCTGGAAGACCTAAGAACTCAAGATTAAAATCATGTTAGGAAAAGGCAAGTGAGAAGAAACGCCCCAGAAAACAACACCCTTGTTCTCGTTGTAATCAGGTTGGGCATAATGTGAAAACTTGTAAAACTTAATTGTGTTTGGTATATGACAAATCGGCCATATAAGTCAGTTTGGTATGGTTCGTAAATCAGCCATACCTCAAATCTGTGTTTTAAGGTTTAAGTAATAATTTTATTTCAATATTAAGAACTTTTAAGGTTTAAGGTTTAAGTAAGAATTCAATTTCGGCGTGAATATAGACGAAATTGAAGTTTCCCACCTAAACTTTTTATAATCTCGAGACACCGCGTGCATCCCTATGTTTTTCTCGTAAATCAGCCATAACAGTGTTTGGTATAATTCGTAAATCAGCCATAACGGTGTTTGGTATGGTTCGTAAATCAGCCATACCTCAAATCGGCCATATTTCAATATTAATTAATTTGAAGTCTTACATCAACATTATTTGTAAGATTTACACTTCTTGTATGTTTATTCTTATCATGTTCATCTCAAACCATAAACCACATACAATATAATCCTTATATATAGTAACATCATAATCCTTACCATGTCTTCAACAATGGGTTATATTTGTAAGATTTACACTTCTTGTATGTTTATTCTTATCATGTTTATATCAAACCCCAAACCACATACAATATAATCCTTATATATATAGTAACAACATAATCCTTATCATTACATTACAATATAATCCTTATATATATAGTAACAACATAATCCTTACCATTACATTACCACTATATTGGACTTATAAACCCTAAACCCTACATTTCTTGTTTTGTAGTAACTATGTTATCATAGATAACAAAAAAAATCTCCTAATTCAATGTAAAACTCGTAATCCCTTAAATTCAAAAATATTTGTTTGATAAGTCGGCCATAATAGATAACAAATTGGCAATGAAATTGTATGAATGTGTTGGAAACCAAAAAGATGAAAAAATTGAATATTAAAAACGAACGACCAAAAAAAAAGAAAAAAATTTGAATTTTCAAACGATTTGAATTAGAATTAAATTTGGGCGTGAATATCGACGAAATTGAAGTTCCCCACCTAAACTTTTTGTAATCTCGAGACACCGCGTGCATCCCTATGTTTTTCTCGTAAATCAGTCATAACAGTGTTTGGTATGGTTCGTAAATCAGTCATAACGGTGTTTGGTATTGTTCGTAAATCAGCCATACCTCAAATCGGTCAGTTGTAAATCAGCCATACCTCAAATATGTGTTTCAAGGTTTAAGTAATTTTAAGTCTTACATCAACAATGAGTTATATTTGTAAGATTTACACTTCTTGTATGTTTATTCTTATCATGTTCATCTCAAACCCTAAACCACATACAATATAATCCTTATATATAGTAACAACGTAATCCTTACTATGGCTTCAACAATGGGTTATATTTGTAAGATTTACACTTCTTGTATGTTTATTCTTAGGGATATCATGTTCATTATATTTTTGAATTCGTAATCCTACATTATATGTTTGAATTCGTAAACCCTAATCATACATTATATGTTTTAATTTGTAATATCATAAATTCAAAAATACTTGTTTCATAAGTCGGCCATAATAGATGACAAATCGGCCATAAAGTTGTATGAATGTGTTGGAAAGCGACGTCGTTTTGGTCATTTGGGGAAAAACTTATATTAGGGTTCTAGATCTCTTTGACACCGGGTTTGAGAGTTCGGGGAATTTAGAGTGAGAAAAAGACGAGTCGATTCGAATTCAGAAATTGTGAGCATGGGTGATCAAGGAAGGGGGTTCCCGACGCACTGTAGATGTGGTGAACGTTGTAGATTGCTTACATCAAAAACGGTGACTAACCCAGGAAGACTATTTCATACTTGTCGATTTGGAGATGAGGTAATGATACAATTGGTTTCGATATAGGGTTTATATTTTCCGTTATATGTTATTTCCCATTTACGGGTTATATTGTTGTTTGTATGGTGTAGAAGAATCGTTATCACTTGTTCAAATGGACGGATGAATCAATGGTTGAAGAGATTGAGGATATGAAACCGAAGATTGATGATCTTGAAAGGGCTACATTCACCTTCGAAAAGGGATTACAAGCCTGTAACTCTGAAATCGAGACACTGAAAATGGAGACTCGGACTTGTGAAGCAGTGGTATGTGGTTTTGAGAAAGAGTTAAGAATTTTTGAAAAGGATATAGACGATTGCAAAATGGAGCTAAGGGGTTCGAAGAACATGGTTGTGTGTGTTGTGGTGATGGTTATTTTGTACAAGTTGTTTATGTAACGTTATAAATCGGCCACTATTAGTTATGACTATATTTATAAATTGGCCATAACTAGTTTTTTCAAAATGAATAAGTCAGCCATCATGCGTATTACTTGCTAAAATAACGTACATAAATCGGCCATAATGCTAAAATAACGTACATTAATCGGCCATCACTAGTTTGTTCAAAATACATAAGTCAGCCATAATGCTAAAATAACATACATAAATCGGCAACCACTAGTTTGTTCTAATAATTAGTTAAATTGTGCATACATGTCAGGTGCCTCATCAAAAATCTACGCAGCCATCTTTAACCGTAAGGCCTGTATATTTCTGTCACTGAGGCCTTCAAAAGAGACACAAAGCGCAAGACACTCGATATACTTCAACGCATACACACCACAATCCCCAGGGTTTAGGTTTTGAGGGATGCCTTTCTTCCTTCTGAACGAGAACTGCTTAGAACATACCTTTCGAATTTCAGGAGGAATGACTTCGCTCAAAAGTGCAGGTATCATTCGCATGAACGGCCTAGCTGTTTCCATAATTTTCTTGTCTTGTGCGGCTGTTCCTTCTCCAATGATGCTATCATAAGCAACTATCATCTCATTCACCAAATCAATGTGCAACGCTATCCAGTGATTGCCTCCAACTTGGTAAACTAAATACAAGTGATCAACATCGTATATCCACCTTTTATGTGTCGGCATGTCAGCAGGAAGCAAACCGTTGGTCGACAAACGCAATTCGATCAGTGTGGAAAGGGCATGGAACTTGAAGGTACCTTTTCCGGAGGACTCTCATAAATGAAGACAAGTGATGTAAGTAAGAACAATATCAATAAGTCAGCCATCAAATATCAATAAGTCAGCCATCAAGTATCAATAAGTCAGCCATCAAGTATCAATAAATCATCCATCAAATATCAATAAGTCAGCCATCAAGTATCAATAAGCCAGTCATCAAATATCAATAAGTCAGCCATCAAATATCAATAAGTCAGCCATAAAGTATCAATAAGTCAGCCATCAAGTATTTTTACTTACATAATCATACAACCATCCGTAATTAGTGTCGGGAGGCCAATCTTTTCGCGGAGTGATGAGAACCCTGTAGAACTCAATTTCTGGAGGCGCGTGTCCAATTGAAGTAGACCTAATGAATAAACAAACAAACAATTATATTCAAATAGTGGTAGATAACTCAATCAGAAATTAATCACTGCACATACTCAAATGGATGGAGGCAATATAAAAGTGTCTACAGTTTAGTCTGATCAACCGGCTTCAGTGGATCGTAGATTGTTGGTGAAGGAACCAGACCCTTCAACATACACGTCAATCCACCGTTTCCAATATACGGATACGGTGGTGGTGGCGAAAACATTTTCTTCGACGGAATACCACCTTCATCTAGATTCGTAATAGCACCATGAATCGCTTCTATTGCATTTCCAAGTAATGAATGCCTAAGCCTATCCTCTTCAGTGTCAAATCCATCAGATTCATACATCAAATGGTTCTCTTCTTCCTGAACTTGCTCGGTTATATCAATAAGTCAGCCATCAAGTATCAATAAATCATCCATCTAATATCAATAAGTCAGCCATCAAGTATCAATAAGTCAGTCATCAAATATCAATAAGTCAGCCATCAAATATCAATAAGTCAGCCATCAAGTATCAATAAGTCAGCCATCAAGTATTTTTACTTACATAATCATACAACCATCCGTAATTAGTGTCGGGAGGCCAATCTTTTCGCGGAGTGATGAGAACCCTGTAGAACTCAATTTCTGGAGGCGCGTGTCCAAGTGAAGTAGACCTAATGAATAAACAAACAAACAATTATATTCAAATAGTGGTAGATAACTCAATCAGAAATTAATCACTGCACATACTCAAATGGATGGAGGTAATATTAAAGTGTCTACAGTTTAGTCTGATCAACCGGCTTTAGTGGATCGTAGATTGTTGGTGAATGAACCAGACCCTTCAACATACACGTCAATCCATCGTTTCCAATATACGGATACGGTGGTGGTGGCGAAAGCATTTTCTTCGACGGAATACCATCTTCATCTAGATTCGTAATAGCACCATGAATCGCTTCTATTGCATTTCCAAGTAATGAATGCCTAAGCCTATCCTCTTCAGTGTCAAATCCATCAGATTCATACATCAAATGGTTCTCTTCTTCATGAACTTGCTCGGTTATATCAACCACTTCACTATCAACTTCCTTCCTCTCAATGGTTGGTTTCATCATCTTTTTGTTCACCTCTTTTTTATCCTTCATTTCTTTCTCATTCTTCTCACCATTATTTTTCTTCTCTTCTCCTCTTTCTTCCCATGGATTTTCTTGTTCTTCTCTTCTCCCTCTTTCTTCCCATTGATTTTCTTCTTCTCTTCTCCCTCTTTCTTCTCATTGGTTTTCTTGTTCTTCTCTTCTCTCTCTTTCTTCCCATTGATTTTCTTCTTCTCTTCTCCCTCTTTCTTCTCATTGATTTTCTTGTTCTTCTCTTCTCCCTTTTTCTTCCCATTGATTTTCTTCTTCTTCTCCATTTCCTCAAACTCCTTACCCAAATTGTGGATCGGCTGTTTAAAGTAAGGAAAAAAAATTAAAGGATTTGTATTGATTAAGAAATTACTATGCATTTTTTAACTTATCCGACTAGTGAACTCTTGATCTTTCCCAATCTTCGAGTTGCCATCTTTAGACATGGATTGGTTTATTTAACCAATTACTATGCACTCTTTCATCTCCTTAAATTCTTTCTCTAACGTCCCAACTCTGTCTTCAACAGAAGTTATTATATGACCATACTTTTCGTCAACTTTTGTTTCAAGCCTACTTTCTATACCTCCAACCATTCCGCCAATGTTTTTCTCCATATCATCAAACCTTGTGCATAGTTTCTTCACCATTTGCATAAAGCCAGTGACATACACATTATTATCGAAATCTTGGGAGTCATCCTTCTTATCTGCTAGTTTTTCACTATCATCAGCAATTTTCTTCTTTTTCTTCTTCTCCACTTCTTCCCCACCAGCTACATGACTTTCTGGCTTTTTGCGTTTCTTAGTTTCATTCACATCCCAATAACCTTCAACAAACTTATCTTGAAGTATGTCGACTATCAAGTTATGGAGTTCTACGTCATCATCTTTACATTTATCTTCACCTTCCCACTAAGGATATATATCATCCTCCGACTTCATAATCATCTTCCTAACACGGACCTACAAACATTAATAAGCCAACATCAAATATTAATAAGTCAGCCATCAAATATCATTAAGTCAACCACCAAAATATTGATAAGTCAGCCATCAAATATCATTAAGTCAGCCACCAAAATATCAATAAGTCAGCCATCAAATATTAATAAGTCAGCCATCAAATATCATTAAGTCAGCAAGAAAATACCTGGCCATGCTGTGCAATCTCCTGACTAATAACCAATTATAAACTTGAACGTGTACAGACTCCTCCCCATCGAAGGATTGGTACTTCATTCAGATCTCTTATTCTCCCAAAACGCTCTCCAAACACCTTAACTTATTCATATACCCAAAACAGTAGCGCGTGCACGCAACCGTTAATGGTGTATGAATTTCCTTCATACTGAACAACCTTAACACCATTAATGATATATTGAAATGCAACCCGGCCCCATGGATAATTCTGAATATCTTCATCTTTGAAGACTCTTTTTGCACTTTCTAGAGGTAGTCTAGAATTATGATATAACCCATGAATTCCCATGTGTAGAATACATAACAACCCCAACATTTTTCGTTTTTCATGACTCCATTGACGACACGTAGCTAATACCAAAGCCAGTTCATCATACTTTGGTCCAAACCCTTTCGGAACACCCAACTCTGCCCAGAAATCTGTGTACTCAGCTTCGCAACTTTCAGTTGACAGCGGATCTGTGTTTAGCCCCGTAATCTCAGCAAATTCATGCAAGCTAAACCTGATTGGTTGACCACCGACCACTGACCAAATCTCATTCTCCTTCTTTACTGCCAACTGACGGGTGAGTAGATAATGTACAGTATTAGCAGACCACACGTAATCGCTATCAACTAGCTTAGCAATTCGTCCAACAGTTAACTTCTTAATTTCATCCCACGCATCTTTTCCTATTGATTCTCTAATGAGAGGAAAATTGCCCAGCTAACAATTGTGATTCATGCTTCTATTCTGCATAGGAGATTTACCTTCTTCGTAAGGTTTAGGCGGGTACTTCTTTGTTCCATTAGATGTATCCATCTGTTCATAAAAACATAATTAGATCAACCATCATACAAACATAAATCAGCCATCATGCAGAACATAAATCAGCCATCATGTAAAACATAAATCAGCCATAAATTAGTTGTCAAGTGTGCATAAATCAGCCATTAATGTAAAATCAGCTTTCAAGCAAACATAAATCAGCAATCAAATATGTAAATCAGCTGTCAAGTGTGCATAAATCAGCCATCAATGTAAAATCATCAGACTCGGGTTTTGAAATTAAAGGCCGGAATATGGCCGGAAATTTGATTATGGGGCCGTCGATTATGGAAAATTAATTGTATAACTTCCTAAAATCGTTGACTTACAGTAGTTAGCTTCTACCTTTGAAACGATGAAAATCCTTCAAACCTTCGAAAAGGGTGCGTATGTGGTTTTGTTAATAGACGAAATGCGACTGCGGCGAGGCAGACGAGACGAGTCGCTATCGGAAGAGACGAACAAACAACACCGGCGGTTCGGCAATCGCCCAGAGAGGTTTTCTTTTTCCTGTTAGTGATAAGAAGATATTTAATCGACACTTTTTCTCTATATTAGTAAATTAGAAGAAACTGAATCGTCATATTAATTAATAAAAAAAATCTCACTTAAAATACATAAATCAGCCATCATATTAACATAAATCAGCCTTCACGCAAACATAAATCAGCCATCATACAAACATAAATCAACCATCAATATAAAATCATCAGACTCGGGTTTTGAAATTAAAGGCTGGAATATGGTCGGAATATGGCCGGAAAGTTGATTATGGGGCCATCGATTATGGAAAATTAACTGTATAACTTCATAAAATCGTTGACTTAAAGTAGTTAACTTCCACCTTTGAAACGATGAAAATCCTTCAAACCTTCGAAAAGGGTGCGTATGTGGTTTTGTTAATAGACGAAATTCGACTGCGGCGAGGCGGATGAGACGAGTCGCAATCGGAAGAGACGAACAGGCAACACCGGCGGTTCGGAGAGGTTTTCTTTTTCCTGTTAGTGATGAGAAGATAGTGAATCGAGACTTTCTTTCTCTATATTAGAAGAAACTGAATCGTCATTTTAATTAATAAAAAAATCTCAATTAAAGACATAAATCAGCCATCATATTAACATAAATCAGCCTTCACGTAAACATAAATCAGCTTTCACGCAAACATAAATCAGCCATCAATATAAATCAGCTGTCAAGTGTGCATAACTCAGCCATCAATGTAAAATCACCAGACTCGGATTTTGAAATTAAAGGCCAGAAAATTGATTATGGGGATATCGATTATAGAAAATTAACTGTATAACTTCAAAAAATCGTTCACTTACAGTAGTTAGCTTCCACTTTCAAACGATGAAAATCCTTCAAACCTTCGAAATGAGACTGCGACGAGGCAGACGAGACGAGTCGCAACCAAAAAAGATGAACATGCACCACCGGCGGTAAGGGCATCATCGATTATGAAATCATGAATCAATTTCTGTAATTTTTTCTAAATTAACAGTAAATCTCACTTAAAAAAAATCTAAATGGCATTATCGTTAATTAAAGTTTGCACGCAGCCCTTAATGGATATTTCCTTTAAAAGTTGTATCATTTAAGTAATATCAAAAAGGTATATATTACTCTAGTCATATCACAACGTTTTTGTGCTATTTGAGTAATTGTCTCATATAAGAATAAAGGAATCCACACAAACACTCAATTAAACAAGAACCCGAAAGACAAGTTTTTGTAAAAGAAACTTTAAAGTTTTCAAGCTTTATATAGGGTCGAAAACAAAAGGGAATGAGATTGATATAAATAAATAAATCTCAATGAACACAACATTCTTGATGCGGATGATCTTCCGATTTTTGTCATCCCAAAACCGGTAACCGAACTCCGTGTTACCAAAACTAATGAAGTAACACTTCTTAGATTTTGCATCAAGTTTACTTCGTGTAGCATTATCATCATGAACATAAGCTAAGCAGCCAAACACTTTTAGATAAGAAAGATTTACTTTCTTTTTGCTCCAAACTTCTTTAGGGGTCTTGAATCCCAATGGAACAGACAGTCCTCTGTTTATTAAGAAGGTTGCGGTATTGATTGCATCCGCCCAAAATGTTTTAGGCAATCCACAATGCAATCTCATGCTCCTTGCACGCTCATAAGAAAGAATAAATCAGATTAATTATAATATAAATAAATAATTTGATTGATATTGACTTTAATATTTGATTTTTGCCAAATGAAGACAATGTGAACTGTTTACTCGGTAGTCTTTATTGAAAACCTGAGATCTGCTCCTTATGGAGTTCGATCTCTGCTTGGTGTAGTACTGTTTTAAAAAGGCACATTTGTACTCATTCCAAGTGGTTGATGTACTCTTTATTTTACTGTTTTTGATAAGGATTTTAGTATTTTATCGGTTTTGTATTTTTTGAGATAGTTTACTCGTATTTTTATTTAAAAGTCGCCACGAGTTCAATTTTCAAAAAAAAAAAAATGGAGCCAAAAAGAGTAAATCACGGCCCAACCGTGTTTCCAAGTCAAAAGCACCAACTAAATCACCAAGAACATAAGATATGTGGACTTTCCCAACATGACTGCACTTAAGCCTCAGATGTTTACCACTTGTTAGAGGCCTTTCCTTTGATGAATTGAGAATAAATTTTGGTGTCAAGATATCCTTTTAAGTTAAATTTCACATGGAATTAGTTTGGAATCATTTGGAGCTATGGTTAGGAAGATGCTTTCGTTTTACTAAAGACATGTCCGTATGGCTCGCAATAGAAGCAAAAATAGGAAAAAGACATTGGCATCGACCCAATATGGTTCACCGGCCCATGAATTTGTTTTCACCACTTGATGTGCCAACACCGGGAAAATTTCATCGGCCAGTGACCCTCTACATGAACCGATGCAAGACTCATCTGAAGGCATATTTCATTTTTTGCCCTGAACAAAACTCTAGTCGATTTTTATGGCTATAAATTCATGTTTTTAGCCTCTCAAACCCACACACTACCTAGATTAAACAGTTATTATGTCAATAGTCCCCCCTTTCATATGTTTATAACTTTTTCATTGTTTCAGATTCTAAGAGCTTTAAGGAAAAATATTTCACATGTACTTCGTTATAGAGAAGATTATCTCAACCTTAATATTTTAATACAATTTTCTTTTATGATGATTTCTGTTCATAATTGTTGTCTTTTTCCTACATAATGTCCGAGTAGATCCCTTTTTATGTTGAAGGGAATCAATGTTTACATAATTTGATATTGATATAATGATTTTTTGTGATATTTATATGGCTCTTTTCTTGATTTGATCATATGACATAATTACTTTACCGCATATTTAGTAATATGATATTAGGTTGAATATCATTCCAAAATCTTGCAAAAAGTTGAACTAGTCTTTGACAAACTAGGTGTCTTAACCATCGAAATTTGAGTTAAGGAGTAGTGAACTTTATTAGTATTTAATCGATTAAAAACTACAGAAAACAGGTTTTAATAGCACTTCATGATAGCGATTTATGTGTTTCTGCTATGCTTATTTTGTGCTTGAATTTTTAATAGTGTTTCTGAAATGATAAGTGCTATGATATGTTAGACGGCAAAAGATATTTGTTCACGCTTAATTTTTGGTTCTCCAATTAATCTATAATCGCACATACGAATTGTCAAACGTTATCGTAGGTTAACCGCATATAAAAAAATTTCATTGCCCGTCCAAATAATAAAAAATGGAGAAATTGGAAAAAAAATGGACAAAAAACTCAACTTGTGTCCTAATAAAACTTCTTTACTCAACATTATCCCATTAAGATGTATAATAATACAAATCCAGTATTACCCCTAAATAATAAAAACAAATATATTGAAACTAATTTTTTTTAGTTTTTTTTAAACTTCAAAAAACAATACGACATTACCTTGAAAAAAACAAAACATGAGAAACAAAATTAAAACAAAAACTGAGACTATCGTTATCTCCTTCCCCGAGAAAAGAAAAAAGAAATTACCCAATTTTCAATTAATGGATTATGGCTTCTAATTTCTATCGGGAACATAAACAGAAAATCCATTACTTCAATTAATTTACCTTGAATCAAAACCAACAGAACCCTCCTTATAATTTCTAGCATCAAAACATTTTTCAACAAAAGCATAGATACTAGTATACACGGAAATACAATAATATAAATAATTAATATAATCAACAACTCCAAAACATTAGAAATTTCCAGGAAGAGAAGCCTTATACGAAGCTAGAAAATGCGGATTTACACATACTTAATGGAAAACACGAGGACGCAGAACGAAGTAGGAGGATGACGGTAAAAACGAAGAAGACTAAAGAAGGAGGACGAGGAAAGCGGATGATGAGGAAAGAAGGAGGATTAGGAACGAACGACAAATTTCAGTCGTCGGAGATACAAATAGATAGATATCGAAAGATACAAATTGCAGGTTTTGATTCAAGGTAAATTAATTGAAGTAATGGATTTTCTGTTTATGTTCCCGATAGAAATTAGAAGCCATAATCCATTCATTGAAGTAATGGATTTTCTGTTTATGTTTTGTTCATGATTCTAATGGTTAAGTAAGATGCTCTTTTCACCCAGTTTTGTTCTTTTTGCTTGTGAGACTACTTTCACATTAGCGTTACTAACTAGCTCTTAGTATGAAGTGAGTGATGAGTGATGGATGTATTGCCTCTTTGCTTGAAAAGTGAGTTTGAAGTTCAAACGATGAGTACGGTGGTTTACAGATGCATACTCGTATAAAGCACTAGAAATGTTTCATGTTTGATGTTGTGTATGACGAATGCAACTGTTCTCAAATGTTTTAGTCTTGCGTCTCCGATTTACCTTTTGGATAAACTTCTATTACCCTTGTTTTAGTTATTTGAATGCGTATTGATCAACTGGAAATCATTTGTACATAGAAGTGAACGTTTTTTTTTGTGTGCAACCATTCTGACTCTATTAAAATTACTCTTCCAAATTACACACAAAAGAGGGAATTAAAATCAATTTAACCAAGATATTGAAACTGTTTGAACTAATTATGACCCTAAACCAAAACGGTTTAATAAAGTCAACATTGTTATAAACTAAAACGTAATATATATGTGAGAAAGGTGAGAGAGATATTATATCAAGTAAGTAAAGATGAGAGAATCAGAGAGAAAGAGAAAAATCTCTTTCTTTTTCTTATTACATAATGATGATGCTGAAGCATCTATATATAGGAGGAGATTACTTCATAGCTAAGTAATTTACATAGCTATCCGTTCGTTACTTCATAACTAAGTAACTTCATAGCTATCCATTCGTTACTTCATAGCTAAGTAACTTCATAGCTATCCATTTGTTACTTCATAACTAAGTAATTATATGGATAATCATCCATTATTTTCAACACTCCCCCTTGATTATCCATCACTATTGTATTACGTACTGCCTCGTTAAAAACCTTATCATGGAAAAACCCATTGGGATAAAAACCACGACAAGGGAAAAAGAGTACAGTGACGCAATCTCCCCCTGGAATGATGGATATATCATTCTCTTCATAAATCTCATAGATGACGCAGACTCTCCCTCGGATAAATGAGTCTTGACCTTTACATCATTGGAGTTATAACACTCTCCTTTGGTCTCTTGGATGTCTATCTTTTTGCGTGGTCTTTGATATCTCGTTAAAAACCTTATCCTGGAAAAACCCAATGGGACAAAAACCATGGCAAGGGAAAAAGAGTACATCCACGCACACCATCACACTTCTCCTCCTAGAAGTGTTCCTCTTTAGATTTTTATCTTTTGCGTATTCATTGCTGCCTCGTTAAAAACCTTGTTATGGAAAAACCCGATGGGACAAAAACCATAGCAAGGGAAAAAGAGTGCAGCCACGCACTTCATTACATTTCTCATGGCCATTTGCCATTTCTCCCAGTCATGCCTTTTCTGGCATTTTTACACTGACTTTGGGTCTTGATCATCATTTTCATGATCAATTTCTTTGGATACAGAGAATGAAAAAATTCCATCATTATCTTCTATTTCATATCTATCCCATAATTTTTGTCTTGGGCATAGTTAATGGAAATCTCATATTTTTCTATATCATGTTCATCCTCTGGATGAATCTCTTTATGTTGTTCTCTTTGAACATTTTCATATATGTCTTCTTGACATTTTTCTTTATATGGTTTCTTCTGAAACCTTTTTCACAGACTCTTTAATCCCATTGTATTATACTACTCGCGATAACTCTTCAAGAGTTTTGATGATCATCATTCTTTAATTCGATCGAGTAGTGTTCCCGGGAACATAATTATGATATTATCATTCAGGGATTAAATCCTCTAGAGGTTAAATCCATCATGGATTAAATCCTTCAAGGATTTTCTATATAGAGTCGCAATACAAGTCATTTTGTCCATTC
>PKML01068496.1:92288-122078 GCA_002933935.1 Eutrema yunnanense | reverse complement strand
TTAGATCTTAGGATAATTGATTAGGCACGAGAGTGCGATTAATTACCTGATAGAACCTAGGTGAGCAAATTGATTATTCGCAAAGAGATTTGGTTTAATTGATTTGTGAACATATCAAACCTGTTATTAAAGCTGATTTAGATTTTAGGATTCGCAAAGAGATTTGGAATTCATAGGATTTAGATTTAGTTAATTCTCGCAACGACAGTTGGTTAATTATACTTTAGTGATTTGAGTTTAAGAACTGCGCTAAATCTGAATCATGTTAATTAGTTTATCTGCATTCATTGATTTCCTGAGAAAAACCATGGGCCTATATTTTCCTGATTGAATACAACTCTTTTAATTTCTGCATTGCTTTCAATTACATCTGTTTGGCTTAGCTTAATTCGACACTTCATAATCTATTGTGTGATCTCTGTGAGTCCTTGTGTTCGACCCCTACACTTACTACAACTACTGCTTTAGTATCTTAGGGTATTAAATTGAGCATATCACCGGTGTGTCATGTTTTTGGCGCTAATCCTTCCCGTACTGCCTGCTAATCCTTCGAGGAGACAAGCGCGTAACCGCATCATTGCTGATTTTGATGCACCGTATCAACACTTCCAAAATCGAGCGGCCATACAAATTCCTATACCGAACGAAAACAATTTTGAGATCAAACCTCAAATCATTGCTTTGGTAAAGCAAAATCAGTTTCATGGAGTTGCAACCGAGCATCCGATGGAGCACATCGACTTATTCAAGAGATATGCGGAACGACGAGAACGAACCAAGTTCCCGCTGACTATTTGAAGTGTAAGCTTTTTCCTTTTTTTTTTGGCCGATAAAGCTCACCGTTGGTTGAAATCTTTGCCCGCATGATCTATTACTAATTCGGAAGAGTGCAAAACCGCCTTCTTAAACTACTTCTACACGAAGTCGAGATCCAACGCGCTAAGAATCAAAATCCAAAATTTTCATCAACAATCGGTGGAATCTTTCTATGAAGTGTGGGAACGTTTTAAGGAGCACGAGAGAGATTGTCCTCATCACGATTTCTCTGGTCCGGATGTGCCAACACTTTCTACCGAGGATTACTACTGAAATATCAACTTTCTCTCGACACGGCCAGCAATGGAGACTTCTCCATGAAGACCATCAACAAAAGAAGAGCTCTCATCGAAAATCTTGCTATGTCGGATAGCAACAATTCTCCCGAATACGATAGATCGACTATATCGAATGTGTCCGAATCCAAGGAGATAGCCGAGCTAAAGAACATGATGAACCGACTTCTCAACAACGAAAATTGCCAAGTGCATTCTTGTGAAGCTACTGTTGGAGTCGATGGTGACACTTACTAACCCGACAACAACGGTTCATATTTTCAAGAAGAAGAAGTTAACTATGTGGGAGCACAAAACTCCACCGAAGCCGTTTCAACAACGGATTCAACAACAATTTCCACAACGCCAACTCCAACAATCTCTCGTATCGAAACCCGAACGTGGAGAACCCTCAAGATCAGCCTTATCCACAACAATCGAAGCCATGCCAAAACCGGTTCTAAAACGGGAACTATGGAAGAAATGGGTACTTCCAAACGAGACCGCCCTTCAACGCTCAAGCCGCTCCTTACAAAAACTCAAACACGCAGCAACAAGGTATCTCTAACTCTCAACTTGCTGGCCAAATAGCTAAGCTCGAGGAATCAATTCAACTCCTCGCTCAAAGCAACGAGAAGACAACAAAAGACTTTAACGTCAAGGTCGATTGTATGTACAACGACTTGAATGGGAAACTTGAATCTCTTTCAACACATGTCAACAAGTTGGGTATGCAAGTCTCTCAATCTGTGGACTCCACTAAGAGACCGAGCGGAATTTTACCCGGAAGAGTGGATGATAACCCGAAGAGATTTTGCAACGTGATTTCCACCATACCCGAGAAAGAAGTCGATGCTAAGATGGAGCCTAGAGAAGTTCCAAAATTTATCCCACTCTATGGACGAGTCATTACCGAATCCAAGATGATCCAAAAACCACCATTCGAGGTACCGAAACTAATCCCGCTTCAAAGGCTTAGAAAAGCCGATGATCCGAGACGTTTTACTTTTTCTAGTTGGATTTCGGGAATTTATTTTGTAGATTGTTTGTGTGATTCCGGAGCCAATGTCAACATCATGTCTAAGAAATTTGCCGAGAAACTCGGTATAATGAAGCTCACGCAATCTTCTGTGAGCGTAATTTTTGGGGACTCATCACAAAAGAAACCCGAAGGAGCGATCCATGATCTTCAAATACTCATTGGAAACAAGATGGTTCCCGCTGATTTTAAAGTTCTCGAAATGGAACGAGACAAGGATAGACCGTTGATTTTTTGTCGACCCTTCTTAGCTACCGTTGGCGCCATCCTTGATCACGCCAACCGTCAAGCCATCTTCTTGAATGTGGATCAAAGGAGGCTCTATCCTACTGTCCCAGACGAAATTCCAAACCCGAGGGACGGACATGAGATGAAGAACTCGATTTTCCCTAAAGGAAAAGAGAAAGATGAGTCGATTAAGACGGAACCCCCAAAGTTAAGTCCACTATTCCCTTCTACACAATTTGCAAAAGTTAAGATCAATATTCCACCAGATTTAAGAGATACCAAGGAAGAAATGGTTGAGAAGACGAAACAAGCTCTTCGAGAAGTGAAAATTCTGAGAAAAAAACGCGGAAAGAAGAAGATGATACCGAAGAAAGGCGAAACAAGTCATAAACAAGACGATGCCAAACGAACATTTGTTCCCGAGACGTCTACTGCTCACGTCTAGTCTCACCAAAAAGTCCAGCTAACGACTTTAACCAAAAGCGCTTAATGGGAGGTAACCAATTTGGTACATCTTTCTTTCTTTTATTTTTCTTTTTCAATTAACGTTTTTCTTTTTATGATTTCAGGCTTTATATGAAAACCAAAAAACCAAAAACATTCAAAAAATCACAAAACACAAAAAAATGAAGATGACGTTCGAAACAGATCGTGGAACGACGAAGGAACGAAGAAGAAAATGACCCGAGACAAAGGCCACTTGGCCGCGGCCGGGAGGGGCCGACCCACGGCGGAGGGCCAATCGACCGCGCCGGCATTGGCCGGTCCCGCGGTGAGAAGACACTTGGCCATGGTCGCGCAAGCTGGACCCGCTGCCAACCCATTCCGAGCCGAAACCAATCTCGACCATTCCCGAGCCGTTCCCGAAAGTAAACCGCGTAATCCCGAACGCGTTCCTGACGTGAAATTGAACCAAACCCGGTTTAATTCCCATATCCCGCTAAGGTAAGTCACACAATTTTTTGAAAAATAGCAAAATATTTTTTACATAAAAACAATTTTTCAAAGAGCAAAAAGAGAATTTCAAGATTCAAGCTCTCTTTCTTCTTCTCTTCCAAAAGACTTGGAGATTTTGAGCAAGAAAAATATTTTTCAATTGAAAAACTTTTTCGAAAATTCTTCGGTCCATTCTCCCTCTTTTTCGGAGAAGATTTCAATTCTTCACTCATCCCGTCAATTCCAACAAGGTACGAACCAAAATCTCTACTTTTCATATGAACAAGAACCTAGTGTTTTTCTTGAATTCACTAGATCTATGTCTTTGATGTTTAGAAATTGTTAAAGAACTTGAGATTGAACTTCTAGAATGATTAGAACTTCAATTTTAGCACTTAATTCCCTTGGATTTGAAATTCTTGTGATTTGGAATTTTCAAACTTTAATAAAAAAAGAATTTGGAGAGTAATTTTGATTAATTTAGACAAGTATAGTTCTATCGTTAATTATCAAACGGTAATCTACTGAAATTTGCATAAAGTTGAACTTAAAATGGATATCTAGAAATTTTTATGCAAGAACGTCAAAAACCCGGAATTCACGATCATGAACTCGATTTATTTAAACTTGTGATCAATATTTCTCGTTTGATTGATTTAATTGATACTAGAATTAATATCTTCACATAATGAAATTTTTCAATCACAACCATATTCATACTTTTTCCGAGAATTGTTTTCTATTATGTAGGAACAATGGACCACGCAAGAATGAGAATAACTCGCTCAAAGAAAAGCGGTTACATAGGAGAATCATCCTGGAGATTGACCAATAATCGAACCGATGAGAGCAAAGAAAGCTCAGATACACGAAGCGTAGGCGATGACACGAATCTTGGCGAGTTCTTTGCAAGTCGACAACGATTGACTAGAACTCGTGTGCCACCACCGCGACGTGACCCAACACCTTCTCCTCCTCGCCAACCAACACCACCTCCACAAAGAATACCAAAAGTACAATATGTCGGGACACTTATGGACCCGTATATCGATTACCTTGAGAAGGTCAACAAGATGATTATCAAATCAACACCTTGCATAGATTACTCGACTCTTGACATGCTCAGGATTAGAGAAGACGTGATTTGGTATCTCGACGAACTTAACCTTTAATCTTTCATGGAGCTCAACCTCCCTACATATGAAGATCTTACCAAAGAATTCTTATCAAACCTCACCATGTGCTACAAGAGACGCTCTAATGTGAGCGAACGACGGTACACTTACTTTTACCATTCGCGGATATTCTTATGCTCTAACGATCCCGGAACTTTGTGAACCTTTGAAGCTTCAATATCTCGATGAGATTCAACCCGAGGAGAATCCCGATGAAGATCTATGGAGCATAATGGGACAAGGCGTCTACGACAATAGACGGTCCAAAGCCGCCCTACTCACGCATCCCGCTGTCCGCTTTACACATAAGCTCTTAGCGCACACCATATACTCGAGAGCGAACGTGGGGAGTGTCCTCAATTACCTTTCACCGACGACCCGCGCTATGCTTGCTACGCTTGTATCGTCGCGAAAAACTTGGTGAAGGTGAAACACGACGCGCCCGCCACAAAACCCGAGGACGTAACTACCGCCTTTGGAGGCATCATCACGGCGATTCTAAAAGCCGTGCACTTTGATTTCTCGAACGAAGTTCTACTTCAAGGAAACTGGTTCGACTTGATGCAATTCTCCCGAGACCGCATGATCTCTCGCGCTTCACTCGACCCCGACATATTTGGTTACAAATTGCACTAACTTTGTCCCTACACTCCGAGATGGAGGAACACCTAGATGGATACCGGAAGGTATGGACTACATACCTACAGTCTCACGCCTACCATACACGATTGGACAGTTCCTAGTGGCCAAGGCCAATCTAGACGCCGAGGCAGAGCGTGCTCGACTACTTCAACAATCACAGGCCCGTGCATTATTTGCGAGTTCGTCTCACGAACACGGACCAGAATACGAAGCCATGGAGAAGAAGATAGCACGACAAGAGAGACGATACATGCGCATGATGCACTTCCTCGAAGAGCACCACCGTTTCGATGGTAACACGCCCGACTCCGAGACAGATGGCTCTGGCGACGCCTAGCCGTGCACTTCACCACCACAGTTTAATCGATCTCATTCACCTTATCTTTTATTTTAATGATTTTACCATCCTTTCACCAACTTTTTCACACTGAGGACAGTGTGATTTAAGTCTGGGGGATGATGTTTATCCATTACTAATCTATTTTTCTTTTCTTTGGATCTTTTTTATTCTCGCCGAATTTTTAAGACCTCGTGTAGTATTTTTATTAAGTATTTTTCAGGAACATAAGAACAAAATCTATGATGATATAGACCAGTGTGCTTCTACGCTATTTCCTCGTGCCAGCTCTTCTGCGATTTAGTACTAGACTAGGCGGTAGTTAGAGTGCTTTCAATGCGACATCCCCAGAGGACTTCGAGCCATAGAAATTCTTTTTGACAGGATATACTAGCTCATTTTATTTGGACTTAATCAATATTTAATTTTCTTATCAATTGTTTTAGGCGAGACAACGAGTCATACATCTAGGAAATCTTTTTCATTTTTACCACTTTTTGTTGTTCTAGATGGTCGGTTCATCTTTAGCCGGTATCCCACCCGAAACTTAACATTTGTTCAAACCTCATGCAACTCTCTTGTTGTCGTATGTGCAGATATGTGCAAAAACGCCGGAGAGGGAGGAACAACACAGTTTTTCAGTCACTCGAAAAGGCGAGAGACTAGACGGATTCGGTTGTGGAGGTATTGACAAATCAAGCTAAAAAGTTGCCTTGTAAATCGTTTGTAACTGGTAATTTTCGTACACTCTAAGGCTCCCGTTTAAAGGCGTTTCCCCTTTCTAGAAAAAAAATTGAAAGGAAAGTAAATAAAAGTCTAAGAGTCTTAGAGTAGTCTATATTTTTACCAATACAACTATGTGAGGAGTAAGAAACCGTTCAAATCATTACCCAGAGAAAAATCTAAGTCCGGGGAACGACATAAAAGTTATGTCAAAGGGAGAAGAGTCCCGACGAAGGAGGGATTTTTCAGCAACACTTATGCGAGCAAGGAGTGACTGAAAATTGAGGGTACAACCAGCTCCATCCTCTCTTGCTGTTTTGCATAATATCTAGCATCCTTTAAAACAAATACGGTAACCCGAAACACTTTTAGCCTCACCTCTAAATTGCCCTTAAATGCCTAGCATCGATTCTCTTGTCTAATATTTTTGGTTAGAATCACGCAATCTTTAATTAATGTTAAGAGCTAGTTGACTGAAAGTTAGGATCTATGTGGTTAGATTTTCGCATGACTGAAAGTCTGATTGATGCATTACATTGGTTATGGTTTAAAAGGACGGTCACTGAGAATTTTGTTAGTTCCTATATTTTCGAAAACCTCTTTCCGAGTTTAGATTTCTGT
This sequence comes from Eutrema yunnanense, assembly GCA_002933935.1. Lineage (NCBI taxonomy): Eukaryota > Viridiplantae > Streptophyta > Magnoliopsida > Brassicales > Brassicaceae > Eutrema > Eutrema yunnanense. The sequence continues at coordinate 115,286 of PKML01068496.1, read as the reverse complement.
TGTGTTTGAGGACAAACAAAGATCTAAGTCTGGGGGAGTTGATAACACCGGTTTTTGACCATTTTTATAGATCACTTTCATATTATTTTGTAGGTCTTTTAACTCCGTTTTCAAAGGTTTTTAAGTGATTTTCATATTTTAGAGATTTGAAAGACGTTTCAGGTAACTCGGAATAAAAAAGTGAATTTCAGAGCAGAAGTACGTTTTTGGATAAACTTAGACCGTCAAGAAGTCTTGCAACTAATGGAGACTTTTTCACCATCTGATCATCCTAACATTTGGACACAACAAAGTAGAGACAAACAGCTTTCAAATGCAATTGGATTGGGGGCAATCCAATGGTTGGATCCTTAAATACATCTGAAGCACTGAAGGCAGATGAAGCTGCCCCGAAGACGAAGCCACCACTCCTGGAGGAGCTGGACCCGCGGCCAGGAGGCATTTCGCCACTCCTGGAGAGCCTGCACCCATGGCCAAGTTGCATTTCGCGACTCCCAGAGAGGACGGACCCGCGACCAGGACCATGCACGACCAAACTGACTCGTTTCTTCACCGAAGCCAAAACTGACATTTCCCATCAAACCCTAAACGAGATTAGCTTTATAAATACTTATTTTATGCCTCTTAGACACACACATTACATTCTAATCACGCTTGAAGGTAGAATCGAAGCTCTTGTGACTTGTGCATTTATTTTCTTTGGTTTGGAGCAAATGATTCTCGATTCGTGTTCGTCGATAGACTTCGATAGACAAGCTTTCTTTCATCCCTTTTTACTTACTGTTTTTATTTAATCAATTGAATATGATTACCTCAGCTATGGCTAAGTAATCTCCTTGTTGGGTATAGGGGTTTGAAGGGGAGCTTATGGTTCGATTCTTATTAGGTTTTTAGTCTAGGATACCGATAATTAGGGTTCTTCGTTCTATCCTTGTTGTTAATGCGTTGCTTGACTAACAATCTTAGAAATCGATATTAGGTGTTTTAGAGCCACAAAAATGCTGTATCTAATCGCTTGACTTAGGGTAGACGAGTAAATCCGTCGTAAGATATGCTTGGTTTTTATCATTTTCTAACACATGTTTTGGTGTTTCTTTTGATTATTTTATCGATTCAAAGTCCGTTTTTAGAGTCTTTTAGTCTTTTATTCAGTTATCTTAGGTAAAAAAAAGTGTTTACGGAAGAAAGTGGAGTTACGTGGGCAAAAACGCATGGAACGGTACAAAAAGAGCAGAATCGATCGATGCAAGGAGTGCATCGATCGATGGAGCATGCCCAGAAGAATCAAAATCAATCGATGCACAATTGCCATCGGTCGATGCAACACCCTCTGAAGAACCAAAATCGATCGATGCAAGCCTGTGAGAAGGAAAAGGAAATTTTTGACTTTCATGTTTTGGCCCGGAAACTGCCTAGTCTGACCTAATTCGCTCAGAACCCTATTTATACATTATTTTCAGCCACTTTTCAGGCCATCTCTCTTTTGACGGCTCTTTGTTCTAGTCATATTTTGGCTTTTTGATCTTGTAAGTAAGGAGAATAATCTCTGCAACTATTGAGAAGATTTCTAAACCCTTTGATCTCTTTTGTTATTAGTATTAGTTTCTCTATATCTTCTTGCTGGTTCTCCATTGTCATTGTCATGTCCGAGTAGTCTCATAGTTAGGTTTAGGGTTTCAAGGGGATCCATGAACCAGTGAATTAGACATAGATAGGGATTTATCTTTTGTGGTTTTCGATTATTATTGTGCTTATTGCTTAGGCTTAAGTTAACCGCTTAGTCTATGAACTAGGGCTTAATCTATCATACGACAATGTCGTAGGTTGCTAGAAAGAACTTATACGAGCAAATTGTCCCTAGCCTGCGAAAGTTGATGCTAAGGCGATTCGTGAACATATTGAACCTGCTCATTAATGCTGATATAGAATTCTATGCCAACGAAAGTTAGGGTTTTAGATTGCTAGTTTAGTAATCAACGCCACGACAGTGGATTGGTTAGACTTTTATGTTTGAGTTTGAAACTTGTATTTAGTTGTTCCCTGAATAGTTGTCTAATTCGTGATCTCTGGATTCCCGAGAATAAACCCTTGACCTAACTTTTTATTTTATTGAATTTACATCGTTTTAATTGCTTCGTTACTATTCCAAAACCAACCATATTTTTGTCTTAGCTTAGTTTCATAATTGTGAGAATTGTAGTGTAACCTTGGTCTCTGTGGATTCGATCCTAAAGTACTGCATTGACAACCGTTATGATTGCAGTAGTGTGAGCTTTAGTTATTAATTGACTTAGTCAAACACCTAAATCAATTCCCCCACATCTTCGTTTAATTGATCCACAACCTCGATAAAGTAGTTAGTTAGCTACTGCCCTTCTTAGTTTAGTTTAGATTCCATAGATAAGACTGTGATAAAACCAAAAATATATTTTACGTCTATACATAAGTTAGAACTCTTTAGAAATTGGACAACGTCTATCCCTGTGGATTCGTTTCCTAAATACAACTTCGTGTGTTGTGCACTTGCGGCTTAGATATAAAGGGTGAAACCCCACGTCGGGTTTTATTCTCGGTGTGTCATGAGTCTTTTGTTCTTCTAAACGAGGCGAAGGGAGGAGCTGTTTTATAGGACTGTCATGATTTGGCTCGGCCCTCCATACTCTTTGTGAATCGGTATGTTTCATGTTAATCTCAGATGGACGAAAACCGACCCCAACAGTTCTCCCCCCCCCCCAACTCGTCAGATTCATGAGTGATTGTGGCGGGGTATGATTTATTGAGATTGAGATTAACTGAAGCGTCGAGCTGACCATTGAAAGTTGACGACGAGGCGAAGCAAATGGTTTCTTGCGTCGGGGCCGAGCCATTTTTTATGTTTGTAGTGAGGACATAATATGACATTGAATAATCCGTTTGCCTCGTTGTATCTCGGGCTATATATATTTTCTATATAATTTCTTCTACTGGTTGATGTTTATACACGTGGTCATGCATTTGCCTTAGATATCTCGGGAATCGCAAGCATTTCTGTTTATTTCCGAGGTCATGCGCTTCCACGAGCCGAGTTGTCTATAAGTAGCGAGATGTCCTCCTCATTCTTTTTATTATCTTCATTTGCCAATCTTCCGAAAAACAGGTAGCTCTCCCCTCTCTCTCTTCTCTCTTCTCTCTTCTTTCCTTTATTTTTCGGTTAGGGTTTTTTTATTTGCCCCCGCACTTTTTAGTTTATTCGATCCGAAGCGCGGCGAGCCTTTGAATTTTCCGATTCGTCTTTGTCGATCCGTATTTGATTAATCTTACCGAAGTGTGATGTCTGGTCCAACTGATTTGGCTAGTTCGAGCAACTCTTCTGTGAGGCATGACCTCGATCCTGTGAATGATGATGGGGCAAATATGTCCCCCGAAGTGGGTTTGTCGTTCGAGCTGCTTGAATTCGCCGAGGGCTTGGAGCGAATAATGTCAGGTCAAGAAGAGGGTCTTTCGAGCAAGCCCGAGCCCAAACATCAGAGGAGAAAATAAAAGGTTCGTCCCGGATCAACTCTATCCGACGATAAGTCCCTCGCCGAGCTGAGGCGACGTTTCGAGATTCCTGAAGGAGTTTAGTTTGTCATTCCTGGCCCGTCTGACCGACCAGATAACCCTCCTTCAGATTGCTTCACTGTCTATGAGGCCTTCTTTTCCTTATGTTTTATATGGTACCCCATGCAGAGGCTTATTATGCGGTTCATTTGGAAAACATGGGCGCGCTGAGCCAAATCACGCCTCGAGTACTTCGTCATCTGATTGGGATCTTGACCAGATGTGCGGAATATGACGCCGAGATCAACCTTAAGTACCTCTTGAATCTTCTTGAAATCCGAAGGGTTCCTAATTCGAGAAAAGTGTATATCTCCAACAAGGCTGATTTCTGAATTATCGGCGGTTTCCCGAGCAAGGATGTATGGGAGAGCCGCTTTTTCTTCGATAGAATCTCTGATGCCTCCGTGGATCAGACTTGCGTCCACATAGTCATGACGAGCTGGGATCGCTTGGTAGTTACTCCGTATATTTGTGGTTCAGCGTATAATCTAACATCGTTATTTAACTTCGTGTTTTTAACTTTGTAGTTCACAGTTCACCTCCTCCACATCCAAGCGATCTGCCCGAGTTGTGGACAATTCTGTCGGCCGAAAAAGTCGATTGAAGAAAAGATTTCTTGTTTGAGAGAGTGAAGAGGGCTCGGACTATTCACGACTTCGTTCTGACGAGCCAACAACTTGTAACGTCAGAAGTTACTTTGACGAGTATGGCAAGATTGTCGATTCGTGCGAAAAAGGAGCTCAAAGCGAAGGAAGCCGAAAGGAAAGCTGCCAAGGCGGCGGAAGAGGCGAGGCGGGTTGCCGAGGCGGATATGAATCCTCCTGCCACCGAGGCGACGACCAAAGGCTTGACTGCTTCCAAAGCGGTGATCACGGGTGTTGCTGCTCCCAAGGTAAACAGTGATAACATCGGCAGTGACGTAGCTAATCTTTTCAATCCTCCTGCTTCCGCTAGTGCGGAGAAAATGGTATTGGCTCTTCCCCAGATTTTCGAGCTTCCTTCGGCTTCGTCAAGGAAAGAGAACGAGCCAAGCTGAAAGCGTCTCTTGTTTCCAAAAGAGCAGGGGAAAGCCACCGAGAAGAAGCAGCATACCAATCGTACTACTGCCGACCCTCCGTCTTTTAGGGTGATAACTGATGATTCTGCTATGTCAGCCACTCTTCTCTCTAGAATTAATGGCCCGGGGCTAAACTTCCTCCTCTCGACAAGCTTACCGAGGAGAAAACGTATGCGAATATGACGTTGCGTTGTACCAAGGTAGGATTTCGATTCTTTGTGATGATGGTAAACGTTTTTAGATTTCGCTGATTTTTCTTTTCTTGCAGTTCATTGCCTCTATCAACGAGATGGCGGCCACTTATGAATCTGAGGCTCATCGCAATAAGCGATGGGTTGATGAGGCCAGGAAAGACGCCTCGTCGGAGAAGAAAAGATTGGTCGAGGTGGAGAAAAGATTGATTTCTCTTTCGACTCAAGTTACGGACCTCGAGCGGGAGAAGACTGTTTTGAGAGAGGAGGCTGCAACCTCCGCGGGCCTTGACAACCGATGCAAGGTCCAAAGAGGGAAACTGGAAAACGAGATAGCTTCCTTGAAAAATCATATCGAGGATAAGGATGCCTTGCGCGCTGCTGAGATTGAAAAAGACTAGAACGAGTCGGCCCGTAAATTCGAGGATCGACTTTCTAAGGTAAGGGAGGAAGTCGATAAGCTGAAAGATACTAAAGGCATAGAGCTTGAGTTGGCATAGGTTAATTGTAACCTATCGCTCATCGAGGACATTCAGTCGGGAAAGGTCAAGTCTCTTGATGAGGAGGCCGAGAAGCTGAAGTCCTGAACTCTGTGTATCAAGTTTTTGGCGCCGCTGTCGGGGACTAATACAATTGCCTATGAGTTTCGGACTAGAGTTCAGTCTAAGGTACTTAGTTTTTTGTTTTTTTTTTATTATTTTCATTACTTTTCTCTATCTCTGTGTGTTTCAGATTTGCTTGAGTAAGAGATAGACGTCCTTGGAGAAGCATCTAGGAGTCATATAGAGATGGATCGTCAAAACCGCACAATCGGATAGTTTGATTCATTAGATGTGTTCTTCACCAAACGCCAACCAATATGCCATCCACCACCTCTTGGAGAGTATAAGATCAGCTCAAAACTCATTGCTTTGGTGGAGCAACATCAATTTCGTGGGTTAGATGAGGAGCTCCCCATTGATCATATCGAAATATTCGAAGAAATCTGCAGTACAAGGAGATCCAATGGAGTTCCTGAAGATTACTTGAAGTGCACTTTATTCTCATTCTCTTTGGTTGAAAAAGCTTACAAATGGATGAAGTCCCTTCCAGCAGGAGCAGTCCCTTACTACTTGGGGTGAGTACAAGAGAGCTTTCTTGAAGCACTTTTACTCAAAAGGAAAATTGGAACGGATGAGAAGAATCTCAGAATTTTAACAAGAACCAAAAGAATCAATTTATGGGGCTGTCACACGTTTCAAGGAGTACAAGAGAGAGTGCCATCACCATGGTTACACTGAGTTGAATTTGGTAAACATCTTCTATAGAGGAGTTGATGAGAAGTTCAAGATGGCCCTCAACACCGCAAGTCAGGGTAACTTCATGACTACTACCGTTGCTTAAGCCAACACTCTTATTGAAAATTTGGCAGCAAGCAATAAGAATGCATGCTCGGGCTATGTGGAAAACGTGGGAAACATAAGGCCAATTTCAGAATCCGCACAAATCCTCGAGCTAAAAGCATTGGTTGCTCAGCTTCTCAAAAGTCAACTAAGTGGTGTTCACCTATATAAGAACATGGGAGATGGTGATGGTAAGGTTAATAAAGAGTGTATTGGTGATTCTTCTCATAAGAAGCAAACAGAAGTCAACTACATTGGTGAGTTTGGAAACGTCCATCAAAACAGAAACAAGAACGGTTTTAACGGTGGATACTTTCAGCCAAGTGTTGAAGCTCCTCTTCTAGATCAAGATCACGTGGGTATGGCACCTAAAGAGAGAAACCTTGAAGCTATGATGCATTCGCTTATGGAGAATCAACAACATATCATGGAGGGACATAAGCAAAACGTCCAAGATTTTCAAAATCTTGGTTTCAAAGTGGACATCATGTATGATCATCTCAATAAGAACAATGAGGAGCTGTATGGGAAGTTTATTGACATCTCTAATCATGTTAAGAAGATTGAAGTACAAGTTTCTCAAACGGCAGAAGGTGTGAAGAGACAAGATGGTTTTCTTCCAGGAAAGGCTGAGACAAATCCAAAATTCTGCAAAGTGGTCACAACTTGGAACAAGGACGTGGTTTCACTAGCTCCTAGAGATCAATCTACAAACGAGTACCATGTGTCAAAGCATGAAGATGATGAGCTGATCTCAAAAACACCACATCAAAGGAAGCTGCATAAGATAGAAGATTCAGTAAAATTTATCTTCCCTTGCACTATAAACGGTATTGAATTCTTGGATTCTCTATGTGATACAGGAGCTACTGTGAATCTCATGTCTAAGACCATAGCAAGGAAGTTGGGGATTGTTGATATTGAGCCTCCTCAAATGACACTCAAATTTGGAGACGCTTCTAGCACAACTTCATACGGGTTTGTGCGTGATTTGGTGATGCAAGTGGGAGGATGTCTTGTTCCAGTTGATTTTGACATCCTAGAGATGCAAAATGACTCCTCAATGTCACTGGTACTTGGGACTCCTTTCCTTAAAACAGTAGGAGCAATGTTTGATTTTCGTAGAGGACGAGTTTCTTTCTCTGAAATCCAAAAGAGAGTCTTCTATCATGCAGTTCCTACTGAAAGCTCGTGTTGTACAACCATCTACAATGAAGGGAGAGCAATTGTAGACCCTGGAGATGACATTAAAAAGTCACAAGACGTTCCTATAGAAGCTCTTTACATCATATCTCATGAAGTTATTAGACCGACAAAATCTAATTGCAAAAGCGTTTCAAGCGAGAAACTTTCGACTTTGATTTCTCAAGATCATGATGGGGATCACATTTGGGACGTTTTCCAACTTGAGACATGTCCTACAGAACCCCTAAGACCAGCACCATCCGGTTCTCCATGGTATAGATACATTGCAAACTTTCTAGCAACATAAGTTGAGTCTCCTCAGTTTTTCGGTTATAAGAAGAAGATATTCTTGCGCGATGTTAGAAGGTACCTTTGGGATGAACCTTATCTTTACAAACATTTTTCTGATGGTATTATTAGAAGATGTGTTCCAGAAGAAGAAGTTCCAGGTGTTCTATTTGCTTGCCACAGATCTAACTATGCATGGCACTTTGCTACTAACAAGACCGTCGCTAAGATCTTACAAGCTGGTTTTTGGTGGCCTACCATGTTCAAGGACGCCCATGCATTTATATCTAAGTGTGATTCTTGTCGAAGACAAGGGAACATCAGCAAAAGGAATGAGATGCCACAAAACTTCATCCAGGAAGTCGAAGTCTTCTACGTTTGGGGAATCGACTTTATGAGTCATTTTCCTTCATCCTATGGGAACAAATACATACTTGTTATTGTTGACTACGTGTCTAAGTGCATGGAATCCATAGCAAACCGCACAAACGATGCAAAGATAGTGATGAAGTTGTTCAAGTCGATTATCTTCCCGAGATTCGGTGTCCCGCGAGTCGTGATTAGTGATGGAGGTTCTCACTTCATTAACAAAGTTTTTGAGAATCTTTTGAAAAAGAATGGCGTGAGACACAAAGTTGTTACACCTTACCACCCTCAGACAATTTTTCAAATAGAGATCTCCATCAGAGAAATCAAAAGGATCTTGGAGAAAACAGTCGGAATGACAAGGAAAGATTGGTCCGCTAAGCTCGATGATGCTCTTTGGGCCTATTAGGCGGCCTTCAAAACTCCTCTTGGAAAAACTCCTTTTCATCTTGTCTATGGGAAGGCATGTCATCTTCCTGTTGAGATTGAGAACAAGGTGGAATGGGCAGTACAGAAGCTGAATTACGACATCAAGATAGCAACCGAGAGACGTTTAGATCAATTGAATGAGTTAGATGAAATTCGTCATCTTGCCTATGATAGTTCTAAGATCTACAATGAGAGAACAAAGGCATATCAAGACAATAAGATAGTCCCCAAGACGTTTTCACCAAACGACCAGGTTCTGCTCTTTAATTCACGGCTTAAACTCTTTCCCGGTAAACTAAGACCGTGATGGTCCGGACCATTGAAGATCAAAGAAGTAAGACCATATGGTGTTGTGGTGCTTTGGAACCGCAATGGAGATGACTTCACTATCAATGGACAATGTTTAAAGCCATAGGAACTCGACCCAGGGAAAGAAACCTTCGGTTTGATCCCGCCTGACCCGAGCTCGTGCCTCAAACTGAGGCAGAACTCGACTAGGGATGCGACAACCTCCGGCATGACCCCTCCTGGCCCTAGCCCGAGCCTCCAATTGAGGAAAACCTCGACCGCCAGCATCGGCCCAGCCCCGCCTTGCTCTGGCCGATCCCAAGTAAGTTTCTCTTCCTCCTTGGTTTAACTTCTTCCAAACTGACCCTAAACCGATTTAAACCAGATTTTTCCTTCCCCACTTCATAAAAACGATTTTTAAGTCTAAAGAAGGAAAGTTTTGGATCAAAAACAAAAACCTCATCTCTTTGTTCTAGAGAGAGTGTTCTTGATCCAAAGACCTAAAAATTGGGGATTTTGTTTAATTTGTTTGGTTTGAAGTGAATTGACCAAGGAATTTCCATTCTCTTACTCATTCATCATCAAAATCCAAGGTATGTTCTCTCTAAACTCAATTTTCTCAACTTTTCAAGTTTATGAACTTTTTGAGTTTCCCATGGATTTAGCTAATTCTTGCTAGATTATGAAGGAATTCACTTAGCTAGACTTGTTTGTCCATAGATTTTATAATTTTGATGGATTTATGACTTGTATTCACTTTGAATCAATCTTACACAAAAACTAAATTTTGTGTTCTTCATTAAAAACGAATTTGGGTGTTTTATGCGTTGTATAAGCATTAATTAAATATTTTTATCATATGGACTTGGGATTTGCTTGATTTTTGGTACTCTAGAACTTAAAACTCATGTTTTGATGAAAATATTTGTGCCATGAACAGTAACTCCGAAATTGCAAATATTTTGGAGAAAATTAGTTTTGATCTTATTTTTCCATTCTTGTTGATTTAGATTGTCTCAATATGCTTTTAATTTATTATGCTAAGCATTGAGACAACTTACTCGATTTTTAGTAAATTGTTCGATTTACTAATGATGTTCTTCAAGAATTTTAACTTTGTAGGAAATTCCAATGACGGACGATGCCGCTCGGCTACGATCTGCTAGGCTCATTTGGGTAACCAACAAACCCTTGGTGCTTCGAGAACCAGAGAAAAACTTCCCTCAAGTTCAAAGAACAAGGAAGACACAAAACCAAAGAGGAAAAGACATGGAAAAGATGCTGTGCAAGATAGTAAGCAGACAATGAGTCACCACTTGAGAGATGAGGATGGCGAGTTGGAAGAAGCGCAAAAACGACCTGAGGAGTTGAGCAATCGGACAACGAGCTAGGTAGCCTCTCACTCATCTCTAATTTCGATCAGACCGAGGTTGCCGATGATGACGCCACAAATTATCCGCCACAAGAGGTTGAGTTCGTAGCTGATTCCGACGAGACATAGGTGCTTTCTCGCGAATCCGACGACAACGAGACTTCATCTTCCGTTTCCATAACGTTCTGATCCAGGTCCCTTAGTCAAAATTTTCTTTAATTTATTTATTTATTTTTATTTTATCGAGTCTGTCTGCTCCCTTATATCGCTCACTTTCACACCGAGACGGTGCGAAGTAAGTCCGGAGGAAGATTTATAGTTTACTAACACATTTTATTTTTCTTTGATATTATTTTTATTTTTCTTGAGTAATTTTAATGATTATTCTTGAGTCGTTCTATTGAGTGAAAACTATTATGTTGGAAATTATGAACTTTTCTTGCAACTAACCGTGTTACACTAACATTTAGTGACCGTTCAAACAGAGATTGACCGCTAACCCCGGCGTGGGGTTTTACGCGTGGGGTTTTACCCTTTATATCTAGCTGAAATTAGGGATCAAATCCAGAAGGATATACGTTGTCCAATTTCTAACGAGTTCTAACTTATGTCTAGGCATAAATATCTTTTGGGATTTTGTCACGGTCGTATCTATGGAATCAAAATAAACTAAGAAAGATAATAGCTAACTAACTATTTTTATCGAGGTTGTGAATCAATTAAACGAAGCGTTGGGCAATCGGGAATTTTATAGGGTTTATGGCTGATTTTTACGAGGAGATTTCTAAAGCGACTTTTTGTCGTCTTTGGGATCTTGAACTTGGAACACGTACGTTGCGTGTAGTAGACTTCCGTAATCCTACACACCTACTCACCTCTATGCTCGGACAATAGCTTCCGACTCCGCCCGTGCAAGAAGTGAATGATACTCTCAAAGATCGTTTACGCCCACAATTTCTTCGTAAGTATACTTCTGAAATCTTACGACGGATTTGCTCGTCTACCCTAGGTCAAGCGATTAGATACAACACTTATGTGGCTCTAAAACACCTAATATCGATTGCTAAGACGGTTAGTCAAGCAACGCAATAACAAAAAAGATAGAACGAAGAACCATAATCAATCGGTATCCTAGACTAAAAACCTAATAAGAAATCGAACCATAAGCTCCCCTTCAAACCCCCTATGCCCAACACGGAGATTACTCAGCCATGGCTGAAGTAAACATATTCAATAAATCAAATAAAAACGGTAAGTAAAAAGGGATGAAGAAAGTTTCTCTATCGAAGAACACGAATCGAGAATCCTTTGCTCCAAACCAAAGAAAACAAATGCACATCCAATTGACTGAAGGCATGTGCTGCAGTCTCGCGAGCAAAACAATAGAAGAATTGAAGTTTCAAGGCTATAGACCAACCACCGCGGGTATAGCTCTCCTGACCACAGCGAAGACACTCCTGGCCGCTGGTCTAGGCTCTCCAGCCGCGGTGAATGACCCTTTGGCCGCTGGTCCAAGCCTCGCACCAGTGGTGAAGTAGAAACGGCCCAATACCATGTATTTCAAAGCCCATCTTCAAGTCCCTTCGTTTTCTCTTCAACTAAATCCTAAGGTCGACGAATTAAAGAGTGGAAGACCTATAAATATATGTTCTAAGACACAATTTCTCAGCCTCAACTCTAGTTACACTTTTAGACTTGTTTTGCACCAAACTTGTGCTCTTGTTTTTTGTTCTTTGTTTAGGGAGATACAGATTTCCCTTGAACCCTCTTGTTCAATTTCTTATCTATTGATTTTGTCTTGCATGATCACGGCTGAGTAGTTCTCTCGTTGGGTATAGGGGGTTTGAAGGGGAGCTTATGGTTCGATTCTTACTAGGTTTTTAATTTAGGATACGATTAGGGTTCTTCGTTCTATCCATGTTGTTAATGCGTTTCTTGACTAACCGTCTTAGCAATCGATATTAGGTGTTTTAGAGCCAAAGAAGTGATGTATCTAATCGCTTGACCTAGGGTAGACGAGCAAATCCGTCGTAAGATTTCAGAAGTATACTTACAAAAGAATTGTGGACGTAAACGACATTTGAGAGTATCATTCACTACATGTGCGGGCGGAGTCAGAAGTTACCGTCCGAGTATAGAAGTGAGTAGGTGTGTAGGATTACGGAAGTCGACTACACGCAGCGTACGTGTTCCAAGTTCAAGAACCCAAAGACGACAAAAAGTCTCTTTAGAAATCCTAGAAATTTCCTCCGTAAAAATTGGCCATAAACCCTAGAGAATTTCCGATTGCCCAACGTTTCGTTAATTTATTTACAATCTCGAAATAATTGTTGCTTGCTACTGTTCACTTATATTAGATTTATTTATTCGGTTAGTTTAGCTTAGTTTAGTCTCGTTCGCTTTCTTATTTTCTCGCTTAATTTAGTTTAGTCTAGTTTAGTATAGTTTAGAGTCCTAGTTTCGAGTTCGTGAAAAAAAACCCTATAAACGTATATTCGTCTTAGGTTTATTTACTATACAGTATCTAAGGTCTCGTAGAACAGCATTCCCTCCATGTGGATCGATACTGTAAGTACTACAACGCACATATGTTTACTTGCATGCTTTAAGGTTTACAAATTTAAAACCTGAAGTTTCGGAGACGAATCCGATACACATCAAGTTTTTGGTGCCGTTGCCGGGGAGGCAATCGCTACTCGTTCTGCTACACTTTAGAGGTTAGTAAATTGACTCTAAGGCAAACCTTTTTCTTTTTAATTTTCGTTTTTGTTTCTCTTTGTTTCAGGCTTTGAAATATGAACTCGCCTCTGGAGCGAGATTGCTACTACGAGCGGGATTACTATGACCCATCTCGTGCTCATCACTGTCACGACCCACATACTGTCTGTGACTCGTGCTACATGGATTGGAAACCGACACCGACCAACCACTCTCAAGGATGCCACGCGCCTCCTGTCTACTGAGACAGCTTCTACACATCGTAAACATGTTAAAATCGATTGTTAGATCATTAGTCCCTGATTTTAATGAAGAGCAATTTGAACGCGACTTGCTACAAGAACGCTTGTTGGGTGTATCAGAATGAAAAGAGTTCAGGGCCAAGGTAAAGAGATTTTTGAAGGGAAACTATGAGGACCTATATTTTTCCAAATCTAATGTGGATAGTATTATTCAAGAACTAAACGAGTCTATGCACGAGGACGAAGGGTACTACGTAGCTACCGTAGTTGATGGAGTACCCACAACCAAATTGATTAGAAAGAAGCGACCAAATAAAAGTCCCTTGGAATCTCAAGCTCATGCCATCAAAGAAGAACATCAAGGAGAAGGACCTGTCTCTACTCCTACTTCTCACCACGTCGAGCCTGAGGCAGACCTCATGAAGGACGAGACACTAACGGATGCATCCGAGCAACCATTGAAGAAGCTTTCTAAGATGGAAGATCCCAGAAATTTTGATGTTCCATGCTCGATTAAGGTAATAAAATTTTGTTCCATGCTCGATTAAGGTAATAAAATTTCGTGATTCTCATTTTATGAACACATGCAGCGGTGATGAACCACTTTTAGACCCTGGAGGAGATACAAAGAACATTGAAAACGCTCTAGAAGAAGATGCACCTGTCACACTTAAGGAAAACATCAAAGCGAGAATCTCGACATGTGGAATGATCTCTTTTGATGCACACTCTACACTTGATCATATGGGACGTGATGGAGACTTAAATGAAGCCAATGAGAAGTCAAATACTCCCATAGGACCAGAAAGGATCATTGGAGACGAAGGAGATGACGAACCGAGCAAATCTGCCCGAGACACCTCCACCGCGAGCACGCCTTATCCACCCGCGGCCGCGCCTTCTCCACCCGCGGCCGCGCCTTCTCCACCCGCGGCCGCACCTTCTCCACCCGCGGCCAGTCCTCCTACCCCCGCGGGCGTGCATCTCTGACCCGCGGCCAAGCCACCCTTTTCCGTGGCTCTGCCTCCTCCACACGCGGCCAGGCCCTGTTCATCTCAACTTCGACGTTTTGCATCCCGATCCTACTTCCTCGAGCAAGACTTCTTCTCCATCAGCACTCAAGCTCCAACCAAGACACAAACTTATTTAGAGCCTACCATCTATGCATCGTGCAACATGGCTCTACCATCTGAGAATATCAAAGAAGAAGAAGCATACTCCAAGGAAGCTCCAAATCTGATTTTTCATTGTGATCCCGGAGGAGATCACCATCTCGAACTTTATGACAGAAATCCCGAGTGGGAATGGCGTGATATGTTATATACAGAGGATTATAAGGTTAAATCAAAGAAGACTTGTCGTAAGACACTATCCTTCTACGACTAGGCTCACCTAGTTACCAACGTCGAGCTAAACGACTTTAAACAAAAGCGCTCAATGGGAGGTAACCCAGTTTAGGTATGTTTTTCTTTCTTTTTCTACTAACTTTTTCTTTTCTTAGTTATCAGTTTTCTAAAAAATCCAAAAAAACAAAAAAACCGAAAAGACAAAAAGATGGAGACAAGGTTCGGAACTGCTCGGTCCATCACGAACCGCAAGGAAGTACTTGACCGCAAAAGAAGCCGTTGACCGTGGGTGTAAAGCCCTGAGCCGCGGCCAGCCTCATCCCGATCATGAACGATTTGTTTCGTTCCTCGATCGATTCCAAACCATTCCCAAACATCCCCACATCCATATCCTGACAGCATCCAGGTAAGTTTTCTTCTTAAACTTTTTCATTTATTACATACATCTATTATTCGTCCTTACCTGATTTATTTCACACTGAGGACATTGTGATTTAAGTCTGGGGGAGGATTTCATCCCTTACTAACCACCACTTCTTTCATTTGTGTTTGTATTTTGCATTTTTCGACGTTTTTCTTAAAAAATTTCAAGTTTTTCGAAAAGCGTAGGAATACGTTTTGAATGAATGATGAAAGAAATCTATGACGATAACCGACCAGTGTGCTTCTACGCTATCTCCTAGTAACATGCTATTTCGTAATTTGGTTCTAGACCAGGCAGTAGCTAAAGTCTCTATTAATTCGAAATCTCCAGAGGAATTTAGACAGTAGAGATTCTCTAGGATGGAATATGCTCGCTCTATTTATTTGAACTTAATCTTGACTTAATTTTCTCATCAATGGTTTAGGCAAAGATAACGAATATTACATTCATGACGTTCTTTCACCTTTTGCCACTCTTTCTCGTACATGAATGGTCAGCTCATCTTTAGTTGGTATCCCACATGAACCTTTGTTCAAATCTCATGCAACTCTCTTTGTGACTTATGGGCAAATATGTGCAAAAACGCTGGAGAGTGAGAAACGACATATCTTTCAGTCACTAAAGACGAGGACTATACGCGATCGGTGGTGGTGAATTCAGCAAAGATGCGAGCTTGGTTACGCCTTCTAAAAACTCAAAATCATGGTAAATTTTCGTGCCCCTAAGACTCTACTTCGATAAAAGGCATTTCCCCCTTTCAAAAAAAAAAAAAAAACTAACAAAAAAAACTTTAAAAAAAAGAGAAAAATAGAAAATAATCGAAAGGAAAAGGAAACAAAAGCCTAAAAAGAGTCTAGGTTGGTCGAAATACTTATGAGGCATCTATGGTTCGTTTGTGAGAAGTTTTTTATTCCTAGCCCACATAAAATTCTAAGTCTGGGAGAATGACAGAAAACTTCTGTTTTCGGAGAAAAAAGGAAGTGCAACATTTTTACGCGAGAAGAAGTGACTAGAAGTTATGGTTATCAATAGGTCCTTCTTCTCTTGCTGTTTTGCATAATATCTCGCACCCTCCGGTAATATTATGGTAACCCGAAACACTCTTAACCTCACCTCTAAATGCATTTAATACATAGCCTCGATTGTCTTGGTTTAACCCTTTTGATGAGAAAGCCATGCCTATACTTAATGAATGTAGAGAGCTAGTTGACCTTATTTTTGGATTTTATGACGGATACCGTGGACTACTGTTACGGAAACTTCTAGTGAGAGTTTTCTAGGCTAGATTGCGTTTGATGTAGTTCGATAAGCATGGTTTAGAAGGACAGTCTCCGAGATTTCTAGTTCCCGATGATTTTCGTTTGATCATTTCCAAGCTTAAGCTTTGTCTTGTTTGAGGACAAACAAGGTTTAAGTCTGGGATGTGATAACACCGCATTTTTACCCACTCTACTATCTATTTTAGAA
This sequence comes from Eutrema yunnanense, assembly GCA_002933935.1. Taxonomy (NCBI): domain Eukaryota; kingdom Viridiplantae; phylum Streptophyta; class Magnoliopsida; order Brassicales; family Brassicaceae; genus Eutrema; species Eutrema yunnanense. The sequence continues at coordinate 98,952 of PKML01068496.1, read as the reverse complement.
CACTTTAATAAGTGTTTCACTTGGTTTTATATACTTTTACTATGATATTTGCATATTTGTAGTTCCAAGACTCTTTTCAGGTTCCTTAGGTAAAAACGACGCAAATTGGAGAAGATCCAGATTTTGGACAATTTTGGACCGTCAGAAGTTTGGTATCGGATGGAGACCTTCTCACCATATGATCACGACCAAATTTGGACACAAGATAGAAGGGAGAACCACCTTTCATACCCAGTTGGTTTTCAAGGCAATCCAACGGTTAGAACTCAAGATACATCCAATTGACTAAAGGCATGTCATGCAGTCTCGCGAGCGAAGCAAGAGAAGATTTGAAGTTTCAAGGCTATAGACCAACCACCGCGGGTCCAGCTCTCCTGGCCGCTGCAAAGACACTCATGGCCGCTGGTCTAGGCTCTCCAGCCGTGGCGAATGACCCTTTGGCCGCGGGTTCAATTCTCGCACCAGTGGTGAAGCAGAAACGGCCCAATACCATTTATTTGAAAGCCCATCTTAAGCCCTTTCGATTTCTCTTCAACTAAACCCTAAGGTCGACGAAATAAAGAGTGGAAGACCTAAAAATATGTGTTCTAAGACACAATTTCGCAGCCTCACCTCTAGTTTCACTTTTAGACTTGTTTTGCACCAAACTTGTGCTCTTGTTCTTTGTTCTTTGTTTAGGGAGATAGAGATTTCCCTTGATCCCTCTTGTTCGATTTCTTATCTATTGATTTTGCAATTCAGAAGCTTGATTTTGTCTTGCATGATCGCGGCTGAGTAGTTCTCTCGTTGGGTATAGGGGTTTAAAGGGGAGCTTACTAGGTTTTTAGTCTAGGATACCAATTAGGGTTCTTAGTTCTATCCTTGTTGTTAATGTGTTGCTTGACTAACCTTCTTAGCAATCGATATTAGGTATTTTAGAGCCACAGAAGTGTTGTATCTAATCGCTTGACCTAGGGTAGACGAGCAAATCCGTCGTAAGATTTCGGAAGTATACTTACGGAGGAATATTGTGGGCGTAAACGACATTTGAGAGTATCATTCACTACTTGCGCGGACGGAGTCAGAAGCTACCGTCCGAGTATAGAAGTGAGTAGATGTGTAGGATTACGGAAGTCGACTACACGCAGCGTACATATCTGAATCAATGTCACTGCATGCAAGATAGCATGACCCCATACTGAAATTGGGAGTTTTGTTCTAAATATTAACAGTCTAGCAATGAGTTGCAACCGTTTAATCAAAGACTCAGCCATGTCATTTTGTGTATGAACATGCGGAACCGGATGTTCAACATCGATTCTCAATGACATACAATAGTCATTGAAGGCTTGTGAAGTGAATTCACCAGCGTTATCAAGCATTCATTTCTTTATAGTAAAATCAGGAAATTGTGCCTTTAGCCTGATTATTTGAGCAATGAATCTTACGAAAACCGTATTTCGTGTAGTGATATATCATGGTTTTTACCCTATTTAAGCCATGATATAAGTCCTTTTTATAGAGTCTTTCTAGTGTTTTGTAGTCTTTTAGAGTCTTTTGCAGGTTATAGCACGTTTGGAGCTTAATTGGAAGATATTGTAGCTTTCTGGAACATTCTGGAGCAAAGCAGAGATCCGTGTAGCCGAGACATCAAAATCACCTGAGTATCAATCGGTACTGCCTAGTATCGATCGATACCCGTCGTGGAAACAGAAGGATCGCGACTTAATGAAGAGTTGAAGAATTGGCCCAGAAGACTTTGATATTTACAAGATGGCCCAAAACGTGTTTTAGGTTATAAATAGGATTTTACAGCCACCTGTTTAGGCTAAGCTTTATTTTCTATACTCTGGTTTGAGACAAGTCTGAATCTCCCTTCGTCCGAGATCAGATCTCAAGGACCTCTTGTTATTCTTATTTTATTGATGATTTATTCAAGCATATTGATTGTTTCATTCTCTATGTCTGAGTAGATCCACTTTAGGTTTAGGGTTTTCTCATAAAGGATTTCTCTGAATGCTAGGTTAATTATCTGTTTAGGATTCACCATCTGAATTAGTTCTTCGCTTAGGTTGTGTTCAAAGCTAATTCTAGGTTGACGAATCTGGAACTTAGATCTTAGGATAATTGATTAGGCACGACAGTGCGATTAATTACCTGATAGAACCTAAGTGAGCAAATTGATTATTCGCAAAGACATTTGGTTTAATTGAGTTGTGAACATATCAAACCTGTTATTAAAGCTGATTTACACTTTAGGATTCGCAAAGAGATTTGGAATTCCTAGGATTTAGATTTAGATAATTCTCGCAACGACAGTTGGTTAATTATACCTTAGTGATTTGAGTTCAAGAACTGCGCTAAATCTGAATTCTGCTAGTTAATTAATCTGCATTCATTGATTTTCTGAGAAAAACTCTGAGCCTATATTTCCCAATTGATTTACATCTCGTTTAATTTCTGCACTGTTTTTAATTACATCTGTTTCACTTAGCTTAATTCGGTACTATATAATCTATTGTGTAATTTCTTTGAGTCTTTGTGGTTCGACCCCTACACTTACTACAACTACTGCTTTAGTATCTTAGGGTATTAATTTGAGCATATCAAATTTGGCACCGTTGCCGGGGACTCAATTCGCCATTTGATTTTAGTTTAGAATTTCGACTAAATCGCGTCGGTATCGATCGATACTCTGTAGTATCGGTCGATACTCGTCGTCTTCTTTTGTTAGTATCGTTCGACACCACTTGGTATCGATCGATACTCAACGTATTTTCTGGTTACTTACGTGCTTTGCCTAGTGTTTTCTTTGCAGGTGTATGCATGTTCGTGAAACCAGGAGCAACAAGAGCACACAGCTAGTTGAACTGTCACTGGAACAGCTAGCACTTGTGGAACGCACAAATAGAAAGACCAAGCAAACATCAGGGATGAACAACCCAGTGGTTTTAAGAGCTGATGAAGCTGGAATTCTGAGAGACCAAGAGGGTTATGTGTGTAATGAGAGAGGGCAGCGACTTGATGAGGCTGGAAACGTCATTGTCCCTGATGCTATTATTGAGATTTTCGCGCCAGCTGGGCGCGGCAACGTTGGCGATGCTGCAGGTGTTCGACCTAGGACAATTGGTGAGCACAACAGGTCTGATCAGTTCTATGCCAATCGAGCTGCGATTCGCATCCCAACTTTTCAGAGGAACGACTTCGAGCTGAAGCCTGCGTACTATGCTCTCGTGAGTCAGAGTCCTTTCCATGGCCTACCTCATGAGCATCCCATGGATCATATCGAGAGGTTCGAGGACTTGGTCACTGGGATGAAGTACAATGGAGTGCCCAATGAGTACCTTTTCTGCAAACTCTTCCCATACTCTCTTGGTGGGGATGCTGCTTATTGGCTGAAGCAGTTAGCTCCTGATTCTCTAACTACATGGGATGAGACGAAGAAAGCATTCCTGTGCAATTTCTACGATGATGCGAGATCCGAAGAGCTCAGGAACAAGATCTCTCAGTTCTCTCAAGGTCCAACAGAGGGACTCAAGGCTCCTTGGATTCGCTTCAAATCTTATCGGAGAGATTGTCCGCACCATGGGTTCAATCAAGTTCAGCTGCTGGGCACCTTTTACAGAGGAATCGATTGGAGGTACCAGATGGCTCTGGATACTGCGAGTAATGGGAACTTCAACACTAGGTAGGTATCTAGACGATGCAGTCGTGCTGATTGAGAACTTGGCGTCTAGTAATAGCACCAAGAATGCCGATTTTGAGAGGAAGAAGCAGGCTGGAGGAATTGATATATCACAGATTGCTGAAGTTCAAACCAAGCTGGATTTCCTAATCGGAAAGAATCAGAAAGCCGTCCACTTTGCTGCTGAGAATGAAGTGGAGGATTGTAACTACGTTGGTGGTTATGGATTTCAGGGTCAACAATTTGGGTACAACAACAACAGGAACTTCAGCAACAACACTCGCAATTACGGGAACTCTTCGTACCAGCCCGTTCCACCAAAGTCCACAGACAATAAGATGGAATCCATGCTTGAGCAGATTCTTCAGGGACAACAGAAATTGCAAGTGGATTTCAATGGGAAGCTTGACCATCTGTACACTGATCTGAATGGGAAAATCGAGGCTCTCAATACCAATCACAAGATGCTAGCAACGCAAGTAGCTCAGTCTGCTGCAAACTCCAAGGAAAAGACAGTTCATCCACACGACGCACACGTCAATGCCATCATCTCGAATGCAGAAAATTTCGAGGAGGATCCTGAAATCGCAAGAGCATCGATCGATACCCCCAAGTATCAATCGATGCCGGTTACAATTCTGAAACGGGATACTTCCAAACCCCGTGTATCGATCGACACCACATTGGTATCGGTCGATACTGAGGCGATTTCTGAGGAGACAACTGAGACTTCGACTGTGGCACCTAAGGTAGTTGCAGAACGAGTGTATATACCCAGGATGCCTTATCCTATAGTTCCTAAGCTGACAAGGGAGGAATGAGAGATTGCTAAATTAAGGTATTTGCTGGATAACCCGAACGTAAAGCTTCTTTCTGATGAAGATGTATCTGCCAGGAACGATTCAAAAGCGGTAGTATTGATTGATACCCTACCTGGTGTCGATCGATACCCCTCGCAGAACGTGCTAGAACTTGTGAAAACACCTGAGGTGATCGGAGAAAGAATTTGCAAGTCCAAGAAGCAGAATCCTATTCCTAAACACCTCAGAGATCCTATCACTCCAAAGCAGCTGCGTGGCTTTGAGAAGATGGTACGAAGGATCTCCCATGAATCATCTTTTGAAGAAGCTCTAGAAGGCTGGCCTCTGCTGAGTCATTTCAAAGATTGCAGAGAAACTGAGGTAGAAATCAAGGCACTCTTTCTCGAGGCAAGACGCAAGTCACTACAGCCACGGTAATTGAAACAGAGGGAAGACCCAGGGAAATTCGCGGTACCATGCTCTATCTCTGGAGTCGAGTTCAAAGAGTCTCTCGTTGACTCAGGGTCTAGCGTCAATGTGATATCAAAGGAAATTGCTGAACGATTGAAGGCTGATATAAGACCCCCTACTTTGCTTCTCACGTTTGCAAACTCGTCCACCTCACCTCCATACGGTACTATCCATGCTTTGCCTGTAAAAGTAGGAAATTGTATGTTGCCCACTGATTTTCAGGTTGTAGAGATGAGCGAAGGATCTGAGGTTTCTTTACTCCTGGGAAGACCGTTTATGGCTACTGCTGGCGCGATCATAGACACACCTAATAAGAGACTCTCTTTCTCTTACATTGACGGAGATGTCTACTATAAAGCCATTCCCCCTAGAGGTGCTCCCACACGTGCCTCTAGCATCAAGGTTATCGCAGGAGAGTCGCTAGCAATTGATATTTTGGAAGAGCCTCCTGATGAACCGCCCAGCATCCCCAAGGAAGTTGCCAAGAAGACCAAGGCAACAAAGAAGAAGACTAAGAGCAAAAAGGTCGAGAAACCCCATGTCACTTTGATACCTCAGAAGAGTGATGGGAATTCGATTGAGTACAAGGTGAAGTGCAAAGGAGCCTTGAAGCCATTCTCTAAAGCTAGAGTATTTCTTACTTCTGAGCTGAAAGAGAAAGGACAGGAGTTTGTGGACAGCATGCTGAGCAGATCTCTGAAGATAGCGATGTCAAGTTGTAGAGCCTGTTTTGATGCAAGCTCTCACTCTTATCCAGCCTGAAGGGCGTTACAGTCAAGCTATTGACGTTAAACGAGCGCTTGGTGGGAGGCAACCCACTGGTGAGTCTGTCTTTGAGTCGTTTTTACTTTTGATTTTCGTTCACTTTGTGTTTGTGTCAGGATAAACAAAGAGCAGACTCGAAATCGCCTTAGCATCGATAGATACCCCACTGGTATCGATCGACACAGATCGCGATTGATTGGTTCTTCAAGTCGATTTAAGCCTGGTATCGATCGATACCAGGTTGTGTGTCGATCGACACTCGACGTTCCAGCAAGGTAATTTCCTGTTTCTCTTCGTTTCCTCTATCCTTTTGTCTTCTTTTACCTACTCTAGGCTAGATAACACTGGGGACAGTGTTGTTCAAGTCTGGGGGAGGTATCTGCTGACATTGTGTTTGATTTTCTTAGAGTCAGTCGTTTTATCGAGTCAAAAACTGTTTTATTGAGTCAAAACTTGTTGGAGATAATGATCATTTGCTTGAACCTATTGATTTGATTTTGTTTTTGAGTGCACAGTGTTACAGGATCAGTTCTAGATCGACTAATGAAAAATCCAAAGACTGACCAGTTGACTAGAAAACATCCATGTCTCCAGCAAAGTTCTTCAGAAGCCTGAGCCAAATTTTTGCACTTCATCAATGTGGTTAGTGTTTTTAGAGCTTGATTCATCATTCATATCTGATAAAGGAACCCATGTGTTTAGAGTAATAGTATCTCTCTCCCCTATTATAAGTTGATAAAAAAGGGCATAAAAGATTGAAATGATTTTCTTCTGAGTAGAGGGTTAGGAAAATTTCCAGCGATCCCATTATTCTACTTAAGAGGGAGTGATCACACAAAGGTTTGGAAGCGAGGCTAGGATTTTCCTATGATGCCATTATTCGCCTACATCCTTTGATACATAGAGAGGGAAGAACCGGGGATTTGGTGGCAAACACCATCAATACTCGCGTCTCATACCTTGA
>PKML01068496.1:34599-92145 GCA_002933935.1 Eutrema yunnanense | reverse complement strand
TCAAAGCTAATTCTAGGTTGACGAATCTGGAACTTAGATCTTAGGATAATTGATTAGGCACGACAGTGCGATTAATTACCTGATAGAACCTAAGTGAGCAAATTGATTATTCGCAAAGAGATTTGGTTTAATTGAGTTGTGAACATATCAAACATGTTATTAAAGCTGATTTAGACTTTAGGATTCGCAAAGAGATTTGGAATTCCTAGGATTTAGATTTAGATAATTCTCGCAACGACAGTTGGTTAATTATACCTTAGTGATTTGAGTTCAAGAACTGCGCTAAATCTGAATCCTGCTAGTTAATTAATCTGCATGCATTGATTTCCTGAGAAAAACCCTGAGCCTATATTTCCCAATTGATTTACATCTCGTTTAATTTCTGCACTGTTTTTAATTACATCTGTTTCACTTAGCTTAATTCGGTACTATATAATCTATTGTGTGATTTCTTTGAGTCTTTGTGGTTCGACCCCTACCCTTACTACAACTACTGCTTTAGTATCTTAGGGTATTAATTTGAGCATATCATGTAGTCAATAGACACACATGTGACCATCTACTGGATGCATCAATTAATACCATAAAATGTCGAAATGGCCCGCATGGTGGGTGAATGGACAAACATATATCACCATGTATTCTCTCTAAGAATACAAGAAATTCATTCCCGATTTTGGCTGGTGATGGCCGAGTTATGAGTTTTCCTTGAGAACAAGCATTACATGAAAATTCGCTTGATCAAAAAATCTTCGGGTTTTTCAAAAGATGGCCATTAGAATTTTCCACAATTTTTTGTGTCATGACTGAACCAGGATGTCCTAGTCGTTCATGCCATACTTTAAATGAATATGTAAACTTCAGGTTTACCGTAATATATGATTCAGTCAGATTTATTTTTGTGGATTATAATTCGGAGGATAATACTGGTAATTTTTCTAATATAAGTTTTCTCTCCGGAGTAACTGATGTGATGCAAAGATATTCAATGCCATTTTCATTCATAGTTTCTATGTGATATCCATTTATGCGGATATCTCTGAAACATAACAAGTTTCTAGAAGATTTAGGGGAATATAATGCATCATTTATCTCAAATTTCGTTCCCCTTGGCATCGAAAAACTGACTCTTCCGGAGCCCATAATAATTTTTGCATTACCACATATAGTATTAAGGCTTCCAACGGAATCTTTCATTTTAAGAGAGGAGAAATACTTATTATCCTTAAGTATTGTGTGCGTTGTAGCACTGTCTGCCAGACATATATCTGATAGTAGGATTTTTACTAATCAATTACTCAAATCCCACTCATGTCATTGTGGTATTTAAGATATCGAATCAAGGAGGTGAGAAGCTAACACAGTAGGAATCCAAGAAACTATATAAGCTAAGCAAACAAAGTGGTTTTAATCTAGCAACCTAATGATTCAAATTTAAGCAAGCAAACAAGTGAACAAGACTAAATAGCTTAAACGAGATTAACAAATTAATAAAGGCAAGCTCTTGGATGAGGTTATGGACTTTGGGGAGTGCTAGGATTAACCTATGATGTCTAAACACACAATCAAACATGTTTTCCTTAGCCTAGAACACTTAAACAAGACTAATTCATTCTCATGGTCTAAATCACTTTGCTAGTCAACTAATCAAGAACAAACTCTCATTTGTGAAAAGTTGATTACCAAGCATTAATTACATGTTCATAAAGCCATAATACTCCTTAAACATCTACTCTCATTGGTTAAGCAAGTAAAACCTCTTATTTAGTTCTTGGGGAATTTCATCGAACACCTTGTGTGCATGAAATTCCATATGATCTGGATTAGCTTTCTCAAGCCTAATCTAGTATTATGAACACTAAATAAGAGAAAAACATGTAATCTAATCACTAGACATCATAGATCAAACAAGAAAACCCCTAATAAACCTCATCCATGAGCTATGAAAGGACCTACTCACTAATCATGGTGAAACCCTCAAATCACATAAGGAAGATGATTGAATCAATGATTAGAAAATAGGGAGATTAAAATAAAAGAAAGATTAGATAGATTAAGAAAATTAAAACTTAAGATTGCATTAAAATCAAAAGGTCTATTGCAAAAATCAAAGAACAAAATAAAAAGAGGTTTTTGCCTTTAAGAATTTTTAGAGAAAAAAAGACTTAGCATGAAAATAGGGTTATTTTGATATTTAAAAGAAGTTGGGCGGACCGGGTCAACCCGGAACAAACCGGGTATTGACCCATCCTGGATCGGTGCAAATGGTCGGTGCAAGAACTTTGAGCATGACTCCTTTGGGCGCCAGACGGACACGTCCCCGCTAAATCTGATGTATCTTTCGCACCACTTCTCCGAATGACCTCAAACCACCTCATGTGGACAGATAACTCACTGGGCTACAACTTTTGTGAAGATCACCGAGACTAATTCGGATTGGAGACCCTTCGTCCAGCCATGTCTTTTAGGCACGTCGGGTCTGGATAAATCTGGTTCTGGGAGTTTGCACCGATCGACTCTGGATCGGTGCAAACGATCGGTGCTAATCTTCTTCTTGCTTTGGCTTCCTCTTGTGGTGACATAAATTACGATAATAAACATAAATTATGATAATAAACAGAAATTAAAAAAAAAACAATAATTTAAAACGTCTTTTGGACGAAGCAGTTCTTCATGAACGCTTTCATATATGTCTTCTGGACATTTTTGTTTTAAATATGTCTTCTGGACATTATTTTTGTTATACGGTTCTTCTGGAACCTTTCATAAATATCTTCGAGACATTTAATTTATGGAGGCAGTGATCTGAGAAGACATAGTCTGCCATATGATAATAAGACAACCATATATTTAAAGAGGCAGAATCTACCATATGATCTGAGGAGACATAGTTTGCCATATGATTATGATCATGAAGGTATAGCCTATCATAACGATCGGTTCGGAGAAGGCAGCACCTATTATTCCGAAAATAAATATAAACGGATCGAACATAAATTAAACATCACCTTTCTGATATAGGAATGGATCGTGCTGATAACATGTTATGAAATTATAATATATGGTGAGATATGTATGTATGTATTATAATATATATTATGTATATATGTGATATTATTGTCGAGAGAAGAGAAGAGAAGAGAGTAAAAACTTTCTTATTTCTACTTCTTCTTTAAAAAGCAAAGATACATATTTATAATAAAAATGAGTCGGTGAAACTTGATAGGTAAGTAGATAAAACATTATAATATTGTTATATGGATAATCATCCATTTTTCAACAGTTTTCATTATATATTTGAATGACCGTTTTTCTTTATGGTAAGTGATAATCGTTTTTCCAATTAATCTAAAAAAATTACATTGACAGAAACTAGATCCACCATTACAAAAGAGAAAATAAACAAATTAAAAAAAGTATTTTATGGTAAGGGAAAAACGGTAATCTCTTAAAATAACGAACTAACATCTTTTCATTATTTGAATGACCGTTTTTTGTTATGCTCAGTGATGAGAGTTCACCTTCATATACCAAATAATTATTATTATTATTTTTAATTTTATGTGTACTATTTTATTTTAGAAAATTATTCGTTAACTACACGAACTGTACGAGAGAACGCATGACTATACATCCGAATTAAAACAATATATTGATAACTACATCATCTATTGATATAGCATAGACACACATCTGAACTAACATGAGTCATGTGCCCAACAACATGACTATCACTTTTTTTACTTTTCAAGTGTATTGGTCGACTGATTCTGGCGTTGACCCACGTTGACTCATTATTTTTTTTCTTCAAAGAAAATTCATATTTCTCTGGTCAAATCACTAATTCCTTCAAAACCATAAATTATTTTCAAGAATTTGATCTTAGCAACAACAAATTCTCCAACTCTTTCTCTCTAGTCACAATCAACATCCTAAATCTCGTTCACCTCGTTTTTCGGGTCAATAATTTGAAATTTCACAAGCTCGATTCCAGAAATCTCGATTGAAATCAAAATACACATCCGCCACTAGAGCTTGCCGTGAGGATCGAGATCCTTTAGATCTACATGGTCACGTTCCCTGCTTCATCTTCTACAACGAAGAAGACCACTATCGATTTCAAGAGGGGCAAACGAAATGTTTCGCTTTCAATGAGGGTCCAAAGCGAAAGTTTTGAGAAAACTCCAATCAATACTCACCGAAAATTTAACCAAGCTCTGATCAATTCTCACCGGAAACAGCTACCGCATCAGCCCCACCACCACCAGTTCCACAATACATCTCAAACGGTTTCCCAAAGATCAGATCATTACTTTTTGCTTCATATACGCAAAATAAAAAAAAAAATTCAGTGGTTTGCTCTCTAGACCCAAGCTCCGACTCTGTCATCTAAAACGAGCACGTTTCCTGTGAAACACACCGACGCTGTATGAGCTACGACGAATCATGAATATATATGCGGTGGGTATGGTGGTGGTTAATAGATGCCTCGCCGATGGAAATCAAAGAAAATTGGAAGAAGAGGAGGACAAGTACATCTTTAGTTAAGAGATTTAAGATCGATTCGTCCAAGAAGTTCGTGTAGATTTTAGGAAAATTTAAACCAGAAAGTTTCTGGGACGTAGAGAAAGAGAAGAATGGAGTTCGAGAGATGGTTGTGAGTGACGGGAAGGGCTCATGGCGGTTCGCTTGGATTGGATTTTCTTAATTCGCCTATCACCCAAATTAGCAAACGATTTTGGGAATTTCATAAACTCTAACCACCCACTATTTTGATGTTCATCAATACTCAGAAATTAAATGAACGGAAGAATCGAATTCAATGAAATTGAGAGAACCTACTGAATCAAAATCATATCTGTAAATCAGAACTGACAAGAAAAAAGAAGTTGAGGAGGTCATTTTTTTATGTTTTCATTTTTAAGTTTTTATTTAATTTGGGTCGGATTAAATGAATTAATACGGGTCAGCGCCAGAATCCGTCGATCAGTATATCAGAAAAACAAAAAAAGTGATGGTGTTGGACACATGACTCATATTAGTTCGAATGTATCTTTATGCTATATCAATAGATGATATAGTTATCAACACATTATTTTAGTTCAGATGTATAATAATGCATTCTCGTATAGTAATAAATTATCGTATAGTTCGTGTAGCTAACAAACAATTTTCTATTTATTTTGAGACACACGACCTTAGGATATATTGGTAAACTACACACATGCAAGATACTTTTAAAAAAATGATAAAAACAAAAAAAAAGCGTAACCGAATCTTCTTATTCTTATCTTCACACGGTGAGAGACGATCAGGCGATTGCATCAAAACATACGAGGACGAGGTTCGTCATCGTTATCCCCAAAAAATGACGGCCAAACCTGTCTCTGCCACGTGTCAATTCGATCTCCCTCTTGTCTCCTTGCCTTCGCTTGGTCGTTCGATTGCTCACCGGTCGCGTCTTTATCTCATCATCTTCCTTCAAGCGTGCAACACACAAAATAGGGTTTAAAAAGATTGCAGATTCAATCTCTTCTCTCTCTAAATATCTGATTAAAAAGGCATTTTGGTGGCGTAGAAGCTTGAGAAGAGAGAGAGAGAGAGAGAGAGAGAGAGAGAGAGAGAGAGAGAGAGAGAGAGAGAGAGGGGAACTAAGATGGATCACGAAGCAGATGCTTACCGTACGGATTTGATGACCATAACGAGATTCGTGCTGAATGAACAATCAAAGTATCCAGAATCTCGTGGGGATTTCACCATTTTGCTCAGCAACATCGTTTTGGGATGCAAGTTCGTCTGCAGTGCTGTCAATAAGGTGAGATTTCGACGATTATTGAAATTGGGAAAGATGTCGCTTTCGATTTGGTTAAGCTTTTAATTCTGATCTGAAATCTGAGTTGTCTCAATCGCTTTTAGGGTTTAGACTGGCCCATTGAGTCTAAGTTATAACTTTTTCGGTGTTGTAGGCTGGTCTGGCTAAGCTAATTGGACTTGCAGGGGAGACAAATATTCAGGCAAGTTGATTTCTTTGTCCAATTTTAAAACTTTCTTGTTGTTTCTTTGGTCTCTGAGATTCCATTTTTGTCTGTGTGTAATAGGGTGAAGAGCAAAAGAAACTTGATGTGCTCTCTAATGATGTCTTTGTCAAAGCTTTGGTTAGCAGTGGCAGAACTGTAAGTAAAAACATAGCATTTCTGTGAATTCAAGAAGACTCGGACATATTTGTGGCTTACAATTATTGTGGTAATCGAAACCCTGTGGCAGTCTGTTCTTGTCTCGGAAGAAGATGAGGAAGCTACGTTTGTGGAGCCATCCAAGCGTGGAAAGTAAGTTTTCAATTCATCTCTTGTCGGTTTTGGTTATGAAAACGTAATTGTTGTATTGGTAATTCATTAAGATAACCGAGTCTTTTCGATATATCAACAGGTACTGTGTTGTTTTTGATCCACTTGATGGATCTTCAAACATTGACTGTGGTGTCTCCATTGGAACAGTATATTTCACCTAACCCAAGTTTTCTCAGAGGGCTCCAGAGAATCATTTGAAAGTTTCTCTTTTAACCTTTGGTTTTGTGTGTAGATTTTTGGAATTTACACAATGAACCACAGTGATGAGCCAACCACTGAAGATGTCCTTAAACCTGGGAGTGAAATGGTCGCGGCGGGTTATTGTATGTACGGAAGCTCCTGCATGGTACTGAAAAATGAAATCCTCAAAGGAAACATTAGTGGCAATCAGTTTAATTAGATATTTCTAGATTGTTAATATGTCGTGATTGGATTTTTCAGCTTGTGTTGAGCACTGGAACTGGTGTCCACGGATTTACCCTGGACCCATCTCTAGGAGAGTTCATATTAACTCACCCGGACATTAAGGTAATGGGAATCAATAAAAACGATCTTTCTCTATCGCTATGAATTTCTTCAAGATTCATTTGTTTTTCTTGTTGACAGATTCCAAAAAAGGGAAACATATATTCAGTGAATGAAGGCAATGCGCAGAACTGGGATGGTCCAACTACAAAGTATGTAGAGAAATGCAAGTTTCCTAAAGATGGTTCTCCAGCGAAGTCTCTGAGATATGTTGGAAGGTTTTGTAATAGAACATTCTCTTTTTAAAAGCTTAGTCATAGAAATAGCGCTATACTTATGTCCCTTATGGTTAATTTCACTATCTTAACAGTATGGTAGCTGATGTTCATCGCACGCTACTATATGGAGGAATCTTCTTGTACCCGGCTGACAAGAAAAGCCCCAATGGGAAATTGCGGTAAGCTTAGGATTAAACTAAGTTCAAATATATAACCATTGAAAGGTCTTTCTTGCGGAGATTTCACATCTCCATAAAAGTAAAAAAAACCGCAGGATACTTAAGCTATCTTATTTTGGCTTACATATGTGAACAGTGTCCTGTATGAAGTCTTCCCGATGTCGTTCTTGATGGAGCAAGCCGGAGGTCAGGCCTTCACGGGCAAGAAAAGGGTAAAGTATCCTGACAACCCTTGAAATGCAAATCTTTAATGGTTTTGTTGGTTATGGTTACGGCGTCAAGTAGTTTAACCTGAAATGTCATGATGCAGGCGCTAGACCTTGTCCCGGAGAAGATTCATGAGCGTTCTCCGATATTTCTTGGTAGCTACGACGATGTAGAGGAGATTAAGGCTCTGTATGCTATGGAGGAGGAGAAGAATTAAGCTTCTTTCCATTCTTCGTATTCTCTCACTTGTCTCTCCTATTTCCTATATCTTCTTCTGATGAGACGAACCACATAAATCATTTATACAACGAAGACTTTTTCACACTTTTAAATGCACATAAAATATCTTCTGTCGTTATATTTCTTCGGTTNTAAAATTATAAAAAATTGTTAATCATCAAAATTGATGCATTTATTATCGAGGTTATGTTCGTTTGTGTATATGGATGCCGTGTCTAGAAACATTATCTGAACGCAGTTCATTTCTATAGTTGGTTTTTGTATCTAGACATTGCGTCCGAAAGGTTTGTGTGTTTTTGTATATATATTATATGAATACACTTTAAAACGAAATGACTAAAAATGATATGTTTTATGTTAATAATATTTTTTATAATTAAATTATATTTACAACTAAATACTTATAAAATTGATATTTAAATAATTTATAAAATAGTTAAATGAGATTATAACTTTTTGTATAATATTTTGCAATTTTGACAACAAAACCATTTTTTTGATGTTTTCATGGACAATCGTCAATTTGCGATTTATACGGGAAACCACTATTTTTTGATTTTTGTGGGCGATTGTAGTTTTGCGGATTTGGCGAGAAACCGTAATTTTACAGTTTTGGTAGAAAACCGCTATTTCGAAATTTTGGCAGAAAACCGTTATTTCATGGTTTTAGCAAAAACCACTATTTCACATTTTTTACGAGAAACCACGTTTTTACGGAAACCCACTATTTTGCAATTTTGGCGGGAAACCATTTTTTGCGGTTTTGGTAGGAAACCGCTATTTTGCGATTTTTGCGGGAAACATTTTTTTTTTTTTTCGGTTTTGGCGGAAAACCGCTATTTTGCGGTTTTTGCAGAAAATCACTATTTCGTGGTTTTGGCGAAAACCGCCATTTCACAATTTTTACGAAAAATCGGGTGTTTACGGAAAACTGTTATTTTGCGGGTTTGGTGGAAAACCGCTATTTTGCGATTTTGGCGAGAAACTGTTTTTTGCTGTTTTTGTGGGAAACCGTGTTTTGTGGTTTTTGTAGAAAACCGCTATTTTGCGATTTTGGCGGGAAACTGCTATTTCGTGATTTGGCAGAAAACCGTTTTTGCGATTTTGGCAGAAACCACTATTCTATGATTTTTACACGAAACCGCTATTTTGAAGTTTTTATGGAAAAACTTTATTTTGCGGTTTTGGAAGAAAACCACTATTTTTGGTTTTAGCGGGGAACGTCTATTTTGCGATTTTGGCGGGAAATTGCTATTTTGCGGTTTTGGTGGGAAACCGATATTTTGCGGTGAAAGCGCTATTTTGTTGGAAACCGCTATTTTTAAGTTCTTACAGGAAAACTCTATTTTGCGGTTTTGACGGAAAATGCTATTTTGTAGTTTTAGTAGAATTTTGCGATTCCGTTCTAATAACGTAATTTTTTTTTGAAAATAATAAAATATAAAGAATTTAAAATTTATTTTTTGGTGGGATAAATATTTTAAGTTTTCCTTTTTTGTGGGATAAATATTTCATGTTTTGATTCTAAATAAAGGTATTTTATACTTTCGTAATTTTGGATGCACTTTGGTGTATCCAAACTGGTGTATCCAAACTCTAGTTTCAAATGCATCTAATTTTTACATCCAGATGGAGTTCTTAATTTGGCAAAAACGAATTGTATCTCATATCTATTAGACCATCCATGAGACAAGCCCAACACAAGCCCAATAGCCTAATGAAGTGATAAGCAAACCCATGTATTTAGGGTTCTTTGCAAGATAAGATTCATATATAACTGTGTGTACGACATTAAGAATATTATCTTTGAGAGTTGCTGTTTGTGGCAAACTCTCTTCTCATCCTCTTTATGATATCAATTTAAAATCTTTGATCTTGAAGACAATCTAGAGCTTTTTCCCACTTTGATCTTTATGCACAATAAAGCTCAATAAGACATTTCCATTTTTAATCTTCCTTATCTATGTTAATAAAGTTCTAAAGAGCTTGAATCCATTTTACTTAGATTTTACTCACATGGTATCAGAGCCCAGAAAATCCTGGCTCCTTTGTTTCTTCAAGCTGCAGAAAAACATATCCAAACAAAAAGTTATGCAAAATCTCATTCTTCCGTGACGACCAAAATTAAAGCTACAATTTTCTCTTAGCATAAGACACATGACAAACACAAAAGTAAGAGAATCCCAACTGGTTGTTGATTATGTGCAATGTTCTGTAAGGAAGAACTCATTTACAGCCAGTGTGGGTCTATTTCTTAAACTCATCTAGTCTGAGATTCGAGCATTTTCGGGAAAGTGAAGCCATGGGGTGGATGATCTTATCGTTGCAAATGCTAATGAAACAGAGGCGAAGCTATGAATTTTAGATGTTACGGAGCCCACTTCTATCAAGAAATCACAGCCAAAGGAAAGTGCATCTCTTTATTTACGGTAATGTCTTTGTACTTTTATCCGAGAGACAACAACTAAAAAATAATAAAATAAAAAAAAACATTGCCATTTGATAGATTGAGCTTGCTGGATGGTTTAGACTTGTATCTAGAACTTGTGCTGCTAGAATGAAGTAGGATGTCTTGGGTTTGATAAGGATGGAATATTGGCTGCAAGTTTCTGTTTTCTGTTACGCACACAAGATGCTCGATGAAATGCCAAAGAGAAAACATAGTGTTAAAATGTAGATTATTGTTGGCTAATGGATGAGAAGCATATAGTGAGTAGGATTTCAGTGCTGTGGGAAGAGAATTCTTTTTATCATGGGACATATTAGAAGAGATATACGGGTAAAGGAAACCCAAACTCTTAGTGAGACAAAGAGATCGAAAATACCTTTGAGAGAGATCGACTAAGCTCTCCAAGTATCAAGATATACCTCTGAGTGAGTCATGTGATACTCTCCAAGTATAGGCATGAATCGATCTCACACTAGTGTTTGTTCTCCTTGGTGAATAGAATCATCCGCCTACATCACGAAGATCTTGCCTCGCGTATTCATGCTTCTGCCAAAGTCATCTTCATTTGTCGGTTTCAAACGATGATCTGCTCATGTCAAGTATATTCTACTTTCAACTCCAACATGGCTAATTAATACTTGCTGCAACATCACCAACTCTCTTTCTACGAGTATAGTAAGCTTCTGATCTTGGTCTTGTTAAGGTTCTAAGAAATTTGTGCATTCACTCTTGGCAGGTATGTGTTCACCCGCCGCCAAATTTGTGGGGGAGTATTAGACCATCCATGAGACAAGCCCAACACAAACCCAATAGCCTAATGAAGTGATAAGCAAACCCATATGTTTAGGGTTCTTTGCAAGATAAGATTCATATATAAGGGTATGAAATTAAGAATATTATAATGAGAGTTGCCGTTTGTGGCAAACTCTCTTCTCATCCTCTTAATGATATCAATTTAAAAGCTTTGATCTTGAAGACAATCTAGAGCTTTTTTCCTCTTTTATCTTTATGCACAATAAAGCTCAATGAACCATTTCCATTTTTAATTTTCCTTATCTATGTTAATAAAGTTCTAAAGAGCTTGGATCCATCTTACTTAGGTTTTACTCCCAATATCTGCATCTAGACGCTGTTGTTGGATTAACTTAAAAACAACATCCAAATCAAATATGTGTGATTGTGTGAAGAGTTTAAAGGTCTATTAATTTGAAATTGAGAGAATACATTAATTTGTTTTCAGTTTGTAACTTGGTGGATCAATTCAAGCAAGTCCTTCGATTGATCCCCACCACATACATCTGCTCCGTATTTTTTTTGGGGTCAAAATCTTCCACGTCGTTATGTTCTTATCTTATTTCTTAAAGCGAACATGTGTGAACATGTGTGTAACTGAATCCAACAAAAAAAGAGTGAGTTACAGTGTGGGGCACTTTTTACTTTGTAATTACAAAAAGACACACTTTCCACTTTGCAATTACACCTAGACACACTTTGCATTACACTTGGACACACTTTTCAACTGTTCAAAATTTTTTAAATACCAAGATACCCTTGTGTGGGAGAGAGAACGTGAGTTGTTTATTTCCCTCTTTAATCTCTTTTTATTTTTCTTGCTTTTGTTTATTTTCCATTTTCTCTTTTCTCTTTCCTCTAACTCTTAATTTTCTTCATCCCAAAATACTCAAAAGCTTTGAAATTACAAATATTTATTTCAAGAGAAACACGGCCCGTGCATATAAACCGAACCCGAGCAACCTGACCCGAATCGACCCGAAAAACAAGGTTTAGGTGGGATTCGATTTAGCTGCAAAAACCAAAAGATACATGAAGATCAAGACGTCCTATTCGACCACCCTTGGAGAAGCTCTACCCGCAGCCAAAAGGTAGTTCACCGCGGGCAGAAACTCTCCGCCCGCGGCCAAGGAGTGGTTAGCCATGGTCAGAAGACTTGGACCCGCGGCCAACTCATGTTTCGATCCTGAAGCCCATTTGCAAGTCCGTTCGAATCCCGGCAAGTCTAACTACGGAGAAACCCTAAAGATCGACGAAGTTATAGCAGAAGACCTATAAATATGTGTTTTAGGAACCTTATTTTTGTGTGCCTTAGTGTGTGCCATTTTAGTTTACTTTTTGTTCTTAGTTTTTTGGTTTTACCTTTCTAGATTTGTAGAGAAGTTTTCTCCCGACTTTGGTCTTAAAATCGAGAAGCTTCACCTTCAATCTCATGTTCTTTATTTAATTATGTCTTTGATTTCTTCAATTATGTTCGAATAGTTTAATCGTTGGGTTTACATGAATCATGAAAGGGGTTTCACATGTTCGATAATGATTCCACGAGGTAAACCTAACCGTATTCTAGAACTTTTTATTATAGGTTGTTGTTAAAACATGGATCTAGTGTCATGAACTATAGACTGATCCGAGGTATATTAAGAACCACCAAAAGTGTTGAATCTCATCACCGGAACCATTAATCTATATGGAGCGTGTTGCTCTATAAGATACAAAATTATACTTATAGAGTGCCGTGAGTGTTTATGAACTTGATTTTGTCATCATAATCTTATGTGTGGCTAGCAACAAAAGCTGACTAGGTAAGTATATAGATTATAAGTGTATAGTACATACGAGAGTAGGCTTGCATATTTTCCGTGTTCCAGTTCGTAGAGTTTACTAGAATCGATTTCACTAAGAGCTTTGGTATTGTGTTTATATCGAACATTCCCCGGAGATATCTCTGTCGACCCAACATCGTTTTATTATTATTTACAACCGCTTTTCTCTTTTAGTTTCATCACCATCAATTTTCATTCTTTACTTTTTAAGTAATCTTTACTTTTTATGCACTTTACAATTTGTGACACAAAAACCTTTTCCGTTTTAGACTTCCTTACTAATTCTCTTTCTAAGGTCTCATAGAAAAGTGTGCTTCCCCTCTGGATCGATACATAAAGTACTACAACGCACATATGTGCACTTGCAGACTTTAAAGGTTTACATATTTATAACCTGAAGCTAGGATAACACATGCATCACATCAAGTTTTTGGTGCCGTTGCTGGGAAGGCAATCACTCTTTTTCTGTCACACCTTAGAGGTTAGTAAATCTACTCTAAAACAAACTTTTTCTTTTTAAGTTTTGGTTTTGTTTTTCTTCGTTTCAGGACTCTGAAACATGGACTCGCCTCTAGAGCGAGATTACTACAACCCATATTATGCTCACTACTCTCACGATTCACACTCCAACAGTGACCCATTATACATGGATCGGAAACCGGCACCGACCAACTACTCTCGAGGTCGCTACGAGCATCCTTATTCTCGAGACGAGCCTTTTGCGTCTCCGTTTTTCAACACTCGATAAAACCCTTACCGTCTACCTCATGAATAAGAAGATAGACTCAATCTCTACTGAATTCAACAATAAATTCGATAATCTTGTTATCCACGTGAAATCCCTTGAAGAGAAGACCCTAAAAGACGCCGCAACACTCAACGAGAGGATGGAACTCGTTGAAGAAGAACAAGGGAAGCAAAAGTTCGATATTCAACAACCTAAAGATGGAATACGCACTTTGAACTACAAGCTTGAAGATTTGGATGACTCCATCAATGATGATAGAAACAACGCCTACTACAACACCATGGAGCTATGAGAAGGAGTAGGAGAAGTTAAATACAAGTCAAGAGAACTCGATCTTACACTAGATCAACTCATTTATGCCATTGATGAAGTGAAAGAGAAAGTGGAGAAACTTTACAAAGATCATGAGGAGCATTATACCACACTTGATGTTCCTGCTCCTGACCTAGAAGAGAAGCCAAATGACTCCCAAGAACCATAAAACACCATTGAAGACAAAGAAGACGACGATCCGAGGAAGTCCGCCCAAGATTTCTTAACCGCGCTCGCGTGCTCTCTGTCTGCAGCCAAACCCCCTTTCGCCGCGGTCGCGTTCTCTCTGCCCGCGGCCAGCCATTGCTCGTCGCACTTTGGACCTCTTAAGTCCCGATCACTGATATATCATGGTTTTTACCCTGTTTAGGCCATGATATAAGTCCTTTTTATAGAGTCTTTCTAGTGTTTTGTAGTCTTTTAGAGTCTTTTACAGGTCTTAGCACGAATTGGAGCATTATTGGAATTATTGGAGTTCTATGGAGCATTCTGGAGCGAAAGTGAAGTCTGATGACTAAGTGCCCGATCTGAGCGACAAGCATCGATCGATACCCCATGGTATCGATCGACACCCCTCGGAGAAATCATGGGCCGCGACTTTTTATGAAGTTTTGGAGAATTGCAAAAGTTCCCAGAAGACTCTGATAATTACAAGAAGACCCCAAGTCGTGATTTATGTTATAAATAGGATTCTATAGCCACTTGTTTAGGCTATGCTTTATTTGCTTGAGTTTAAGAGATATTTTGGTGAGAGATACAAGTCTGATTTCCCTTCGTCCGAGATCAGATATCAAACCTTTGTTTTCTCTTTCTGATTTTATATAGAGTATTTATTCAAACATGTTTATTAATTTAATCTTCATGTATGAGTAGATCTCTTGTTAGGTTTGGGGATTCTCATAAGGGATTTCATTGAATGTTAGGTTGATTAGTTATTTAGGGTTCATAATCTGAATTAGTTCTTCACCTTAGGTTGTTCTCAAAGCTAATTCTAGATTGATCACCTAGAACTTAGATCTTAGGATAATTGATTAGGTACGACAATGCGATTAGTTACCTGATAGAACCTAGGTGAGCAAATTGATTATTCGCGAAGAAATTTGGTTTAATTGATTTGTGAACATATCAAACTTGAAATTAAGGCTGATTTATTCTCAGGGATTTGCAAAGAAATTTGGGATTCTGAAGTTTAGATTTAGATAGTTTTCGCAACGACAGTTGGTTAACTATGCATTAGTGATTTGAGTTCTAGAACCGTGCTTAACCTGAACCCTGATTAGTTAGTTTATTTGCATTCATTGATTTCCTGAGAAATATCCCTGAACCTATCTTTTCCCAATTGAATACAACTCGTTTACTGTTTCCTGTTTTCTGTTTAAACTGAATTGCTTAGCTTAGCTTGATTCTAATAATTTATTGAGTGATTTCTGTGGATCCTTGTGTTCGACCCCTAGCTAGACTACAACTACTGCTTTAGTACTGTTAGGGTATTAAATTGAGCATATCAATCACGCCTCTTCGAGCAAGCTGTCTTCTCCATCGATACTCAAGCTTCAGTCGAGCCCTCAAACAATTTAGAACCAGTCTCTTATGCACCTTGCAAGGCGACCCAAGCTTGTGACGAAGCCACATCCTCTTCTTCAACACCACTTCAAAAGAGCCCGCCAAGAAAGATCGATATGCCTTATATCGATTCTTACTACTGTTTTAAAACCACATACTCTTACTGTGAGTCCTACTCGGCCTTTGAACCAGCATCTCCTGCAAGTCAACTATCCGATGAACCAAAGACGCAAAGCATCTCCCAAGAAAGATTGACTCTTAATGTGAGTCCTACTCGGCCTTTGAACCAGCATCTCTTGCAAGTCAACTATCCGATGAACCAAAGACGCAAAGCATCTCCTAAGAAAGATTGATTGAGTTTAACAACTTTGTGAAGTCGATCCCGATGTTTATCCCTTTCAACGACGTTTGGAAGGACGGACCTCTACAAGCTTTCTTCCGCTACAGCAAGGAGACCAAGGAAGATATTCACACCTACTTTATGAAAGCGAGGCATTCATCTACACCATACAGTACTCCCTACTCCATTCGTTTATTTCATCTAGAGAAGCATCGAGGATACCCGAACAAGATTAGCCGAGAGAAGCTAGATGAATTGAACCGCGTGGTTCGTGATCTACCTCAAGGAACCACGTTTGCTAGATCTTGCATGGACCACATGATTGGTCACTTCTTTTGTGAAAGCAAAGAATCCATCTCGGAGATAAAAATATCTCTTCACGAATGCTAGAAACGGAAGATCCGTTCGAAGTCTCCATAAGATTCAAGACCAATGTAAGTTTATAATCTCTTGCAACATCTGAGGAGTCGAGTTCAACAACATTGTTTGTGACCCTGGAGCCTGCCTTAGCATTATGTCAACATCAACCGCCAAACGCCTCTGTATTAAGCACGTGCGTCCGACCCGAACGAAAATCAACATGGCTGAGGAAACTTGTGCTACACCAAAGGGAATCGCCTACGACATGCTAATAACACCGTATTTTTACCCGTTTTACTATCTATTTTAGAACACTTTAATAAGTGTTTCATTTTCTTTTACATGTTTTTATAACGGTTTTCGCATATTCGTAGTTTCAAGACTATTTCTATGTTACTTTGGCAAAAACAATGCAAATTGGAGAAAAATCGGATTTTGGGCTCATAATCAAAACGTCAGAAATTTAACTACCAAAGAGGTTCTTCTCATCGTACGATCCATCCCAATTGTGGAGATATTCAAGAAGGACCAACTACCTTTCCATTCCAACTGATTTGAGGACGATCCAACGATTCAATCAAAAGATACATCAAGATCAAGATGTCCCATCTGGCCACTCCCGGAAGCTCTCCACACGCGGCCAAGAGGCTGTTCACCACGGGCATTATATCTCCACCTGCGGCCAAGGAGTGTTTCGCCACGGCCAGACTCAATGGACCCGCATCCAGCCCTTGTTCGGTCCCGTAAGCCCATTTGGAAGGCTCATTCAATTTCCGTCAACTCAAAACCCTAAAGACCGACTAAATCAAGAAAGAAGACCTATAAATATGTGTTTTAGAGACCAAAACCGTGTGCTTGCCCTCACACCATTTTAGGTTACTTTTTTCTCTTTACTTCTTGTCTTTTACTTTCGAGATTTGTAAAGAAGTTCTCTTCAGACCTAGTTCTTAAATTCGAGAGCCTTCTTCTTCCATCTCCTGCTTTATTTTAAGTATTAATTTCGCGCTTCTTCTTTATTACTTTTGTGCTTACTCTTACATCTATTTTCTTAAGCTTTTTTTCTTTACTTACGAGATTGGTGAAGAAGTTCTCTTCGGACTTAGTTCTTAAAATCGAGAGACTCTTTCATCAATCTCCTGCTTATTTACTTAATAATGTCTTTTATTTCAATTATGTGCGAGTAGTTTAATCGTTGAGTTTAAAGAGATTATCGAAGAGGGATCCTATGTTCTCTAAGGATTTCACGAGGTAAACCTAGCAGAATTTTAGAGCTCTTTCTTATAGATCATTGTTAATGCATGAGTCTAGAATCATGAACTAGAGGCTGATTCCTAGGTGTTAAAAAACCACCAAAAGTGCTAAATCTAAACACCCGAATCGTTCATCTATAAGAGCGTGTCGCGTCGTAAGATACAAAAGTATAATTACGGAGTGCCGTGAACTAAGAAGAACCAGCGCGAACAACATGATCTTCTGCGCGGCCAGAGATGAAATCTACTGGTCGAGTATATAAATTGTTGGTCCGTAGGATCTACGAAAATAGGCTACGCCGTTTATTCTGTTCAGTTCGTGAAGTTAAAATCTAGAATCAATTGTTACTAAAGAGCTTAGGTTCCGTGATTGAATCGAGCATACCCTCAGATATCTATGTTGCAACATCGTTTTATTATAGTTTACAAATCGCTTTTCCCTTTTAGTTTATGCCATCAATTTTCATACACTAGTTTACAAACAATTTTCCGTTTTTCGTTCTTTACAATTTCGTTACCAAAACCCTATAAAAACTTATTCTCGTTCTAGAATTTCTTGCTAATTCTCTGTCTAAGGTCTCACAGAACAAATTTCTCTCCATGTGGATCGATACCTTAAGTACTACAACTCACATCTGTGCACTTGCAGAACTTTTAGGATTATAAATTTTAAACCTGAAGTTTAAGAGAACAATTCGACCGCAACCAGTTTTGGCACCGTTTCTGAGGAGGCAATTGCTATCGTTCTGTCACACCTCACCTTAGAGGTTAGTAAATCGACTCTAGAACAAACTTTTTCTTTTTAAATTTCGTTTTTGTTTTTCTTCGTTTCAGGCTTTTAAACATGAACTTGCCTCTCGAGCGAGATGACTACTACGAGCAAGGTTTCTACGACCCATCTTATGCTCACTACTCTCACGACTCACACTACACCAACTGTGACTCGTTCTACATGGATCGAAAACCGGCCACGACCAACTACTCTCGAGGACGCTACGAGCATCCTTATTCCCGAGACGAGCATTTTGTGTCTCCTTTTGTCAACTCTCGACAAAACTCTTACCATCATCAACATCAAGTCTTGAACCAGCACGATGAGAGCTTGGAATTCAGCGCTCGTTTGAAGCTGCTCGAAGAAATCATCAACCAAACCATCGTATCCCATGCTAAGTCCGGAGCCGGCTTGAACGAGAAGATAGACTCGATGTCCATCGAATTCAACAAGAAATTCGATGATTTTGCTGCCCACGTCAATGTTCTTGAAGAACAGACCCTTAAAGACGCTGCAACACTCAACGAGAGGATGAAACTCGTTGAAGAATAACAAGGAAGACAAGAGTTCCACCACCAAAAGAGTTCAAAAATGGTCGCAAATGAGTCAGTTGCGACCATTTTGGGACAAAAAAAAAGTAGTCGCAAATATTTGGTCGCTAAATAAAGTGGTCGCAAAACAGTTTCAAAATTGCGACTAATATATGACTCCCACTATCAGTCGCAATTTGAAGACTGATATGTGATTCCCACTTCGAAGGCAGAGACTACACTTTGCTAGAAACACTACAAATACATCCTTAGCTCGACACCGACATTGTCGCATCAGAGGACCGGTTGGAGGCGCGCGAAGATGAGTCGACACCTCAGTCTCCTCTACCACCGGCGGTTAATCGGCCACCACCGCCGCCTCTACCACCTGGACCTCTACCGGATTTTCATGTACCCGTCATTGTGAGAGATTGGGATATATTGAGAGAGATTGAGCGAGAGAGGGTTGAGGAGATTGAGAGAGATGGAGAGAGATTGAACGAGAGATGGCTGAGGAAATTGAGAGAGTATTGATTCAGAGATTGAGAGGGATTGAGAGAGAGATTTCACGAAATCGGCCTCTAGAAAGAGCTTTCACGAAATCGCAAAAGGAAGCTCAAGTTTGAGATAGAATTTCTATCTCTAGAGAATCTCTAGAGATTGAGGAAAATGAAGTATTTGAGCATATATAATTAAAAAAATTTAGACTGAAAGTCTAAAACTAAATTTGAGCGGTGACTTGAAAAATTTCGCCAAATATTTGGAGGCAAATTTTGAAGTGCAAGTTGTTTCCATTTTCTTTGAGAGAAAAAGCTCACCGATGGCTGAAATCTTTACCGGCCGGTTCGATTACTATTTGGGAAGAATGTAAGTCAGCATTTCTCAGTCACTTCTACACGAATTCAAGATCAAATTCGTTGAGAAACAAGATCCAAAGTTTCTAACAAGGTCATGTCGAATCATTCTACGAAACTTGGGAGCATTTCAAGGGCTAAAAACGCGATTGTCCCCACCATGGTTTCTCCGGTTCAAATCTATTAAACACTTTTTTATAGAGGTCTGCAACCAAAGTACCAACTCTCTCTCTCGACACAACCAACAATGAAGATTTCACCACCAAAACTGTTGCTCAAGGACGCACCACTTCCAGCTGGAACAACACCTCCACACGTCTCTCCACGTAACAAGCTCGAGCAGATGATACAACAAGTGATAGTGAACCAAGAGAAAAATCCAAAGACCTTCAAGTTTGAATGGAAAGTCTATACAACTACTTGAATGGGAAATTTGAATCACTTTCAACCCATGTCAAGAAATTGGATATTCATGTTTCTCAAACCGCTGAGGCCGTTAAGAGACAAGCTCGAGTTTTACCCGGAAAGGTAGAAGACAATCCTAAAGGCTATTGTAACGCGATCTCCACCTTACTCGAAGAAGAAGTCGTTGCCAAACCAAAGACGAAGGAGGAAAATTCAATTTTCATTCCTCTTCCCAACCGTGTGAAAAAGAAGTCCAAGGAGGCTAAGATACCGCCATTTGAGGTACCAAAACTTGATTTCAATGGGAAGATTGACCATCTCTATATTGATCTGAATGGAAAGATTGACCATCTGAATGGGAAAATCGAGGCTCTCAATACCAATCACAGGATGCTGGAAACACAAGTAGCTCAGACTGCAGCAAATGCCAAGGGAAAATCGGTTCATTCACACAATGCACACGTCAATGCAATCAGCTCAAGTGCAGAAAATTTCGATGAGGATTCAGAAATCGCCAAGGCATCGATCGATACTCCCCTGTATCGATCGACACCAGTCCAGATACTTGCACGAGAGGATCCAAATTCACAAGTATCGATTGATATTCCTTCTATGTCGATCGATACTGAGGAGCATGTTGAGAAGAAGCCTGAGATTTTCAAGGAGAGGGTCTATATACCCAGGATACCTTATCCTATGCCTCATATTATGAGAAAGAATGAATGGGAGGACGCTAGATGCAAGGCTTTGCTGGATAAGCAGAATGTTGAGCTTCCTTCTGATGATGATGTATCTGCCAAGAACGATTCAACAACGATAGCATCGATCGATACCCTGGCTGGTGTCGATCGATACCCATCGCAGAACAAGCCAGAAGTTGTGAAAACACCTGAGGTGATCGGAGAAAGAGTTCTGAAGCCTAAGAAGCTGAATCCTATTCCTAAACACCTCAGAGATCCTATCACTCCAAAGCAGCTGCGTGGCTTTGAGAAGCGGGTACGAAGGATTCCCCACTCGTTCACTTTTGAAGAAGCTCTAGAGGGCTGGCCTCTGCTAAGTCACTTCAAAGATTGCAGAGAAACTGAGGAAGAAATCAAGACACTCTTCATTAAGGCCAGAGGTACACCTCCACTGAGAAAATTGACTAAGAGGGAAGACCCAGGGATCTTCTCAGTTCCATGCTCTATCTCTAGAGTTGAATTCAAAGAGTCTCTCGTTGATTCAGGAGCTTGCGTCAATGTTATGTCCATTGCAATCGCAGAGAGATTGGGAGTTGATATTCAACCTCCAAAGACATCTATCACGTTCGCGAACGATTCCACCTCTCTTCCATATGGGGCAATCGCTGATTTAATGATCACAATAGGAGATTGCCTGGTTCCTAATGATTTTCAGGTTGTAGAGATGACTGCAATATCTCGTACGCAGTTGATTCTCGGAAGACCGTTCATGGCTACGGTTGGTGCCATTATGGACACATCCAGCAAGCACATCTCATTCTCATACATTGACAAGGAGGTGTACTACAAGGCCATTCCTAGAGGAACTTCCACACGTATCTCTTGCATCGATGCTATAATAGAAGCGACGTTGGTACAATATCCTTTGGAAGAACCTCCTGACGTACTAACTGTCACAGACATTTCAGCTGAACCACCCAGCGTCCCCAAGGAAGTTGTCAAGAATGCTAAGGCAACAAAGAAGAAGGCCAAGAGCAAAAGAGTCGAGAATCCCCATGTCACTTTGATACCTCAGAAGTGTGATGGAGATTTGATTGAGTACAAGGTGAAATGCAAAGAAGCCTCGAAGCCATTCTCTAAGGCTAGGGTCCTTCTCACTTCGGAGCTGAAGGAGAAAGGAAAAGAGTTTGTGGATGGCATGTTGAGCAGAACTCTGAAGCTAGCAATGTCAAGTTGTGGAGCCTGTTTCGGTGCAAGCTCCCATTCTTATCCTGCCTGAGGGCGTTACAGTCAAGCTACTGACGTTAAACGAGCGCTTGGTGGGAGGCAACCCACTGGTGAGTCTGTTTTTGAGTTGTTTTTCTTTTTATTTTCGTTCGTTTTGTGTTTGTGTCAGGATAAACAAGGAGCAAAACTCGAAATCGTCTTAGTGTCGATCGATACCCCATGGTATCAATCGACACCAATCGCGAATGTACGGTTCATCATATAAATTTAAGCCTGGTATCGATCGATACCAGGTTGTGTGTCGGTCGATACTCAATGTTCCAGCAAGGTAACTTCTTGTTTTTCCCAATTTTATTCTGTTCTTTTGTTTTCTTTCACTGACTCTAGGCTAGATAACACTGGGGACAATGTTGTTCAAGTCTGGGGGAGGTGTCTGCTGACATTGTTTTTGTTTTTCTTAGAGTCATAAAATAAAAACAATTGTCGTTTTATTGAGTCAAAACTTGTTGGAGATGATGATCATGTGCTTGAACCTATTGATTTGATTTTGTTTTTGAGTGACCAGTGTTGCAGGATCAGTTCTAGATTGACTAATGAAAAATCTAAGGACTGACCAGTTGACTAGGAAACATCCATGTCTCCAGTAGAGTTCTCTTGAAGCCTAAGCCAAATTTTTGCACTTCATCAATGTGGTTAGTGTTTTTAGAGCTTGATTCATCATTCATATCTGACAAAGGAACCCATGTGTTTAAAGTAATGGTATTTCTCTCCCTGTTACAAGTGATAAGAGCATACAAGATGAAATGATTTTCTTCTGAGTAGAGGGCTAGGAAAGTTTCCAAGGATCCCATTATTCTACTTTAGAGGAGATGATCACACAAAGGTGAAAGTGAGGTTAGGAAAATTTCCTGTGATACCATTATTCGCCTACACCTTTGATTACTTTTGAAGGAAGAACCGGGGATTCGGTGGCTAACACCATCAATACTCGCGTCTCAAACCTTAATATATAAATGCTAGAAACATAATAATAAATAAGTCTGGGGGAGATAAATAATACCAAAAAGTGTGAAAAAGGTGGTTCCTTGTCATGATATTGTATGGTAAAGAATCTAGAAGGTTCTTGAACATTGGCTGCAGCGATGAAACTGGCGATGAGGGCTTTACTTGAACAAAGCTGTGGGATAATGTGTGGAGTCTGGGAAAGCTGCGAATGTCTACGGAGAAGTACATGGTGGTTAGATCGAAAACTGGTTAGGTGACACTTGAGTACTTGGGAAGAGGGTCATTTCGATGGTTTATGAACAGGTGAGTCTCCGCGTTTTCAAACCTCTTTCTCTGATTTAGGCTTCTATTTGCTTGAGGGCAAGCAAAGGCTAAGTCTGGGGGAGTTGATATATCATGGTTTTTACCCTATTTAAGCGATGATATAAGTCCTTTTTATAGAGTCTTTATAGTATTTTGGAGTCTTTTAGAGTCTTTTACAGGTCATAGCATGTTGGGAACATTATTGGAGATATTGGAGCTTTCTGGAGCATTTGGAGCAAAGCAGAAGTTCATGTTGCGGAGAACCCGATATGAAGCCTTGGTATCGATCGATACTGGCTAGTATCGATCGATACCCATCGCAGCAAGAAACGACCCGCGAGTTTTCCAAGACTTTAAGAATTGCAAAAGCGCCCAGAAGTCTTTAATAATTACAAGAAGCCCCAATTCATGTTTTAGGTTATTTATAGGGATTTTACAGCCACTTTTATGGCTATGCTTTATTTTACTTTGGTTTGAGAGAGACAAGTCTGAATCTCCCTTCGTCCGAGATCAGATCTCAAAACCTCTTGTTACTCTTTCTATTTTATTGATGATTTATTCAGTTATGTTGATTGTTTCATTCTCCATGTCTGAGTAAATCCACTTTAGGTTCAGGGTCTTCTCATAAAGGATTTCTTTGAATGCTAGGTTGATTATCTGTTTAGGATTCACCATCTGAATTAGTTATTCGCCTTAGGTTGTGTTCAAAGCTAATTCTAGGTTGACGAATCTGGAACTTACATCTTAGGATAATTGATTAGGCACGACAATGCGATTAATTACCTGATAGAACCTTAGGTGAGCAAATTGATTATTCGCAAAGAGATTTGGTTTAATTGATTTGTGAACATATCAAACCTGATATTAAAGCTGATTTAGACTTTAGGATTCGCAAAGAGATTTGTAATTCCTAGGATTTAGATTTAGATAATTCTCGCAACGATAGTTGGTTAATTATACCTTAGTGATTTGAGTTCAAGAACCTCGCTAAATCTGAATCCTGCTAGTTAGTTTATCTGCATTCATTGATTTCCTGAGAAATATCCCTGAATCTATCTCTTTCCCATCGAATTACAACTCGTTTACTGCTTACAGCTTTTTGTTTAATCTGAACTGCTTAGCTTGATTCGATTCTATTTAATCTATTGTGTGATTTCTCTGAGTTCCTATGTTCGACCCCTGATATACCTCAGCAACTGCTTTAGTACTGTTTAGGGTATTAATTTGAGCATATCATCCACAGGGAGGGAAAGCTATTCTGCGAGACCTTCGAAAGAAAGTTAAAAAGCAAGTCTAAAACGAAAATAAAGTTTTGGTGTGTCACGATTTGTGTAGCTAAAAATTTAAAAAACTAAATGACAAAAAAAAAAAACAAGCAAGTAAAATAAACAAATAAGTTAAGCGAAGTTGTAAACAATTAAACTAGACGTTGGGTAATCGGGAACTCTCTAGGGATCATGGTCGAAATATCATAAGTAATCAATTAGGATTTTAAGCGACTTTTGTCGTCTTTTGGTTCTTAACTTGGAACATGATAGTGCGTGTAACCTACTTTCGTACATCCTACACACTTATAATTTATATACTCGAGCAGTAGCTTTCGTCTCTGGCCGCACAGAAAATTATGGTGAACAAACAAGTTCTTTAACGCCCACAATCAAGGTCGCAAGTATACTTTCGTATCTTGAAGCAATATTGCTCCTCTACCCTAGGTCAAGCATATAGATCCAATACTTTCGTAGCTCTAAAAATACCTAAGTTCAGTTGCAAGGTAGCTAATCATGCAAGCATTCATTAATAATAAGGATAGAATGAAGAACCCTAAACGATATCCTAATCTAAAAATCTAATGATAAATCGATCCATGAGAGCCCCTTGAGATCTTTTTACCCAACAAGAGAACTACTCGGACACAATAGAAGAAAGAAAAAGCATAATTAAATTAAGAGCATGAGATTGATAAAGGAGCCTCTCGATTTTACGAACTAAGTCTGGAGAGAAATTCTTCACCAATCTCGAAAGTAAGAACATAAGCTTAAGAAAAGTAATGCAAAAAGTAAACTAAAAGGTATAAAAAGCAAGCACACGAAATAGGGTATGTAAAACGTGTATATAGGTCTTCAACTCTTGCTTTGGTCGTCCTTAGGGTTCCTTTGAAGAGAAAACGAAGTGGGCTTGAAGCGAGCCTCAAACGAGGTGATTTTCACTACAAGAAAAATTGTCCATTGCCAGAATTTTGCCACAATCTTTTCGTGGCAATTATTTTTAACCACGAATTTTTAACAAATTTACCACGAAAAATGATTTTTAAATTTTTGTTGTATTTTGTGGCAAATTCGTGTCAAATTTGCCAGGTTGACAATTATCATGGCATTCCGTGGCAAATGTTGCCACAAAAGCTTCGTGTCAATATTTGCCACAAATTATTAGAATTTTTTTTCTGTCAAATTTGTCATGACACAATAAACATGGGAATTTATGGCAAATTTGCCACTAAATTATGACATTCATAATTCGTAACAATTTTTTATGAGATGACCATGGATTTGCCACAAATTTAGAGAGATAACCACGTATTTGCCACAAATTTATCCGTGGCTATACGAAAATATAAACCCTAAACTCTAAACCCAAACACAAATAAACACTAACCATCTACCCTTAATCACAAACTTTAAAACATAAATTGTAAACTAGATATTACACATAAACATCAAAAAATATACAAAAATCTACACTTACAAAATTATTAAATATAGTCATTTTATAAATCATAAATTCTAAACGCCAACCACAAACCCTTAACCCTAAACTCTAAATCTCTAACCCTTAATCATAAACTAAATCTTAAATTGTAAACTAGATCTTACACATAAACATCAAATAATATACAAAAAATCCAACACTTACAAATAATATACAAATAACATTGTATCTGAAAATTGATAGATTTAACTGATACATATAAAAAAATTTAGATTGATTTTCTTTGGTTCTAACGGTCACAAAGAGAAAAAAATTCAAAATTTTTCAAAAAATCAAACAACTATAAACAGTATCTGCAATCTAACTGATCGACATCAAAATGAAAAAAAACTTATAACAACAAGAGTATATTACTGATCGACATTGAAAAAAAAAAAACTGGCTTCTCATTGGTTAATCCCTAAAGACAAGGATCACACATTATTTCATCCTCCACCATTGATAATATTAAATCCAACGGACACAAAATTCTCCTCTCTTTTTTTCTCTCTCTCTTACTCCCACCATCGACCTTCCTCGTCTTCTTGTCCCCCTCTTCGTCTCCTTCCTCCTCTTCTCCCACAGTAAGTCTCTTCGGTTTTCTCTCCGGTGGTGCTGAGGCGAGGTGGAATTGCGGCGGCGAGGCGGTGCTGAGGCGTGGTAGTATCGGCGTGACGGTTTATGTCTTCTCCGGTGCTCCGATGCTGCCGGAGGACAGCGGCCAGAGCTAGGAGGAGGTTAGTCGGTGGTCGGAGAAGAATATGCGGCGTCGTGGCGGAAATCGGTGCGGCGGTTCGGTGGGTGGCTGATATGCTCAAATTAATACCCTATAAGTACTAAAGCAGTTGTTGTAGTATATGTAGGGGTCGAACACAAGAACTCACGGAAACGCACAATAGATTATATAGATGAGAATCAGGCTAAGCAATTCAGTTGAAACAAAAAGAAATAGACGGTAAAAGAGTTGTAAATCGATGTGAGAAAGATAGGCTCAGGGTAATTCTCAGGAAATCAATGAATGCAGATACACTAACTAATCATGGTTCAGGTTACGCACGGTTCTTGAACTCAAATCACTAAAGTATAATTAACCAACTGTCGTTGCGAAAATTATCTAAATCTAAACTTCAGAATCCCAAATCTCTTTGCAAATTCATAAGAATAAACCAGCCTTAATATCGAGTTTGATATGTTCACAAATCAACTAAACCAAATCTCTTTGTGAATAATTAATTTGCTCACCCTAGGTTCTATCAGATTACTCAATTGCACTGTTGTGCATAATCGATTAACCTAAGATCTAAGTTCTAGGTGATCAATCCAAAATTAGCTTTGAGAACAACCTAAGGCGAAGAACTAATTCAGATTATGAACCCTAAACAACTAATCAACCTAGCATTCAAAGAAATCCCTTATGAGAACCCTAAACCTAATAAGAGATCTACTCAGACATGGACATTGAAGCAATAAACATGACTGAATAAATACTCAAATAGATAATAAGAAAGAGTAACAAGAGGGTTCGAAATCTTCTCTCGGACGAACAGAGTTTCAGAGTTGTCTCCCTTCAAAAGCTCTCTCACAAAACAAAAGTAAAATAAAGCGTAGTCATCAAAGTGGCTGTAAAATCCTAATAAATAACCTAAGTCACGTTTTGGGGCTTCTTGTAAATAATAAAGTCTTCTGGGCAATTTTGCAATTCCTCAACTCTTGGAAAAGTTGCGACTCGTGTCTTGTTGTGGTGAGTATCGACCGATACTAGTCAGTATCGATCGATACCGGGGCTTCAAATCAGGTACTCAGCTACACGAACTTCTGCTTTGCTCTAAAATGCTCCAGAAAACTCCAATATCTCCAATTATACTCCAATATCTCCAATTATGCTCCAAACGTGCTAAAACCTGTAAAAGACTCTAAAACACTACAAAATAGTAGAAAAACTCTATAAAACGGACTTATATCATGGCTTAAAAGGGGTAAAAACCATGATATATCAACTCCCCCAGACTTAGCCTTTGCTTGCCCTCAAGCAAACATAAGACTTAACCAGAGAAAGAAGTTTGAAAACACGGAGACTCACCTGTTCATGAACCATCGCAAATATCCTTTTCCCAAGCACCCAAATGTCACCTAACCAGCTCCTGATCTAACCACCATGTACTTCTCCGTAGACATTTGCAGCTTTCCCAGACTCCACACATTATCCCGCAACATTTTTCAAACAAAACCCTCATCGCCAGTTTCATCGCTGCTGCCAATGTTCAAGAACCTTCTAGATTATTTACCATACAATATCACGACAAAAGAATTACCCAATTCACACACTTTGTGGTATTGTTTTCGGAAGTGTGTGAATTGGGTAATTCTTTTGTCAACAGTGGGTTGCCTCCCACCAAGCGCTCGTTTAACGTCATCAGCTTGACTTTGCAGACGATCAGTAAGGATAAGAATGAGAACTTGCTCCAAAACAAGCTCCACAACTTGACATCGCAAGTTTCAGAGTTCTGCTCAACATGCTCTCCACAAACTCCTTTCCTTTCTCTTTCAGCTCCGAAGTAAGAAAAACTCGAGCCTTAGAGAATGGTTTCGAAGTTCCTTTGCACTTCACCTTGTATTCAATCGAAACCCCATCATACTTCTGAGGGATTAAAGTCATAGAAGCATCCTCCTTCACTCCTTTGCTCTTCACCTTCTTCTTTGCCTTAGATGTTTTGACGTCTTTCTTGGTGATGACAGAAGGACTATCTAGAAGGTCTATGACAGTTGGCTAGTCAGGAGGCTCTTCCAAAAGATCAACTACCAACGTCTCTCCTGTAACTATGGTGATGCAAGAGATATGTGTGGGAGTTCCTCTAGTAGGAATGGCTTTGTAGTACACCTCCTTGTCAATGTACGAGAACGAGATTCTCTTACTGGGCGTATCCATAATTGCACCAGCCTTAGCCATGAACGTTCTTCCAAGAATCAAAGGTGTACTAGACCTTGCATGCATCTCCACAACCTGAAAATCGGTAGGAACCAGACAGTCTCCTACTTTAACCATCAAATCAGGGATTGTACCGTATGGAACCGATGTGGAAGAGTTCGTGAATGTGATATATGTCTTGGGAGATCGAATATCAGCTCCCAATCTCTCTGCAATTGCCCTTGACATGACATTGACGCTAGCCCCCGAGTCAACGAGAGACTCTTTGAATTCAACTCCAGAGATATATCATGAAACTGAGAATATTCCTGGGTCTTCCCTCTTAGTCAACTGCCTCAGCGGTAGTGACTTGCTTCTTGCCTTGATAAAGAGTACTTCGATCTCTTCCAGAGTTTCTCTGCAATCTCGGAAGTGACTCAGTAGAGGGCGGTACTCTAGAGTTTCTTCAAAAGTCAGTGTGTGGGGAATCCTTCGTACCATTTTCTCAAAGCCAAGCAGCTGCTTTGGAGAAATGAGGTCTCTGAGGTGTCTGGGTGGCATGGGGTATGGCTCCTTAGGTTTGAAAACCCTTTTTGCACTCAACTCGGGTTTCGTTTCAGCAACTGAACTGGTATCGATCGACACATGAGTGGTGTCGATCGATGCTTTTGCTCTGGAATCGTCCCTGGCAGAATTTTGGACGTGTGTCGATAGATACATGGGAGTATCGGTCGACACAGGGGTGGTG
This sequence comes from Eutrema yunnanense, assembly GCA_002933935.1. Lineage (NCBI taxonomy): Eukaryota > Viridiplantae > Streptophyta > Magnoliopsida > Brassicales > Brassicaceae > Eutrema > Eutrema yunnanense. The sequence goes on along the minus strand of PKML01068496.1, from coordinate 62,618 downwards.
TTCGAATTCTCATCGTCAGATATATCAACGACAAAATGAAGCTCCACAACCAACTTATCTAGCATAGTTTTGCATCTGGCGTCCTCCCATTCCTTCTTTGTCATCTTAGGAGGCGTATGATAAGGTATTTTGAGTTTGTACACCCTCTCCTTGACAATCTCTGGTTCCTTCTCGACCTGCGCCTCAGTATCGACCGACACAGAAGGAGTATCGATCGATACACGGGATTTTAGATCCCCTCGTGCAGGTGTCTGGACTGGTATCGATCGATACAGGAGTGTATCGATCGATACACGAGGATTTTCAGAATCCCAGTCGTCATCTTCAGCAAGATCGACGAAAGTTTCTGCAATTGGGCTGTTCTTCACTCCTGTAATCACCTCTTTTCGACTCGTCAAGGTGATGGCATTGATGTATGCTCTTGGATTCTCAGTTTTCCCTTGAAGAAAACCTTCCTGCCTCTTCACAGCTGCTGGTGTCTAAGCAACCTGAGTTTCCAGCTTCTTCTGAGAGACATTGAGAGCGTCAATTTTCCCATTCAGATCAGTGTACAGAGAGTCAATCTTCCCATTGAAATCCACTTGCAGCTTTTGCTGTCCTTGAAGAATTTGTTCAAACATGGATTCCATCTTACTCTCTGTGGACTTTGGAGAGATGGGTTGGTACGAAGAGTTCCCATAATTGCGAGTGAAATCGCTGCTCTAGAGTGGTTTCTGAGCAAATTGATTTGCTCCAAAGCCATATTGGTTTCCCTCAAACTTGTACCCACCTTGCTGAGTGTTGTTGTTGAAGTTTCAGTTGTTGTTGTACCCAAATCGTTGACCCTGAAAACCAGAACCACCAACGTAGTTAACATCCTCCACTTCATCTTCATCAATATTATCGACTCCATCAGTAAAGTGTACAGTCTTCTTCGACTTCCCGATCAGAAGATTGTGCATAGAATCTAGCTTGGCCTGAACTTCAGCAATCTGCGATCCGCCCATGTTCCCATTCTGTCTCTTTCGCTCAAAGTCTGCATTTTTGGTGCTATTGCTAGACACCACATTCTCAATAAGCACATAAGCATCATCTGGATACCTGGTATTGAAATTCCCATTGCTCGAATCCAATCGTTCCCCTCTCCATCCAATCGTTGCCCTCGCGCATTTCACAACTGACCCTCTTGGTCTCTGTAAGCACCATCTTCATCTTGAACCAAAACCACCGGATTGTTGTTCATCTCTGCCGGCTTCTTTGCTCTTCTGTTTGTGCGTTCCATAAGTGCTAGCTGCTCCAATGTGATGCACGTTTGATGCAACTCCCAAAGAATGACACACTCACGGATCGGTACGAACGGGGGATAATCCTTGAACCAAACGATGAAGGCTTGGAACGAGGCGATGGTATGAACGGCTCCGTCAAGTGCTATGAACGGCACGAGATTAACCACATATCAAAGGCTAAATCCACCTAAGATCGATCCTTGCTCGTTGGCTAAATCCACCAAGAACAGTGCTGGGTTTTCGTTGGCTAAATCCACCAAAGAAAACGAAGAGATTTGTTGGCTAAATCCACCAAGAAATCCGAAAAGTCCCAAAGGAACAAAGGAGAATTCTCTCAAAGTATTTTTAATAAAAAGGTGATTGTTGCAAATGACAAAGGGAGAGAGTATTTATAGGGAAACAAGATGAAAGGGAAAAGTCACATGACTTAAAGTTTTTAGAAATAAAGGCAAAAATTAAAGAAAATATATTTTGATAGAAGGTGATCTTTGGCCTCCCATTTTCGTGAAGGACCCTTGAGCTTTCTTGGTCTTGTATTTTCCACCGAAAATATACAAGGCATTTTTCATGAAATTGGACCACCAAAGATAGCATAAGCCATTGCCTCATTAAAACCTTTGTCCGGAAAACCCAATGGGACAAAACCGAACATAGAAAAAAGAGTACAATGACTTAGCTTGCGACCAACGTCAAGTAGAATCCAAGTAGTAGATTGAGTTTAGAGCACCACGTGAATGTTGATCTTTTTCCTTGATATGAACTTCTTCAAGCAACCTCCGAACAGCTCCGGCTAGTTTCTTGGATTTGGACCGTGTGATACGACCTTCGGGAACGAACAACACTTCCTCCGGAACCTCCTCCAAACGATGCGTGTCCATGATCATATCATCCCCCTCCACTTGAAAAGGATTTGCCGTCAAATCTGCCCCATCTGCAACAAAGGGAATGATATCAGCCACATTAAAACTAGAACTCACGGAATACTTACCTTGGAGATCAATCTTATAGGCATTGTCATTGATCTTCTCCAAAATGGTGAATGGTCCATCAACTCTCGGCAAGAGCTTGGACTTCCTTTCTTCAGGGAACCGGTCCTTTCTCAAGTAGATCCAAACAAGGTCGCCGGGTTCATATGTCTTCTTGGTTCGGCCCTTGTTGGCATACTTGCGGTATTGCTCGGTCTTATGCTCGATGTTTTGCTTTGCCTTCTCATGCATTTGCTTGACCAGCTCGGCCTTTTTCTTTCCGTCCATACTTACACGCTCACTCGAAGGTAATGGAGTTAGATCAAGAGGCGTAAGCGGATTAAAACCATAAACGAGCTGAAAAGTGGAAAACGAGGTAGTAGAATGCACGGCATGATTATATGCAAACTCTACATGTGGCAAACATTCCTCCCAAGACTTAATGTTCTTTTTAATCACAGCCCGCAAAAGAGTCCCTAAAGTCCTATTAACCACCTCGGTTTGACCATCGGTTTGCGGGTAACAAGTCGTAGAGAAACAAAGCTTAGTTCCTAGCTTAGACCATAAGGTCTTCCAAAAATAGCTCAAAAACTTTGTATCTCTATCCGAGACTATAGTCCTAGGCATTCCATGCAAGCGCACAATCTCCCTAAAGAACAAGTCGGCTATGTTCGACGCATCATCGGTCTTATGGCAAGGTATGAAATGTGCCATCTTAGAAAGCCTATCTACCACAACAAAGACCGAATCACTTCCCTTCCTAGTCCTAGGCAAACCTAACACAAAGTCCATAGATATGTCGGTCCAAGGTGCACAAGGAATCGGCAAAGGGGTATACATACCTTGGCTTTGGCTCGTGGACTTAGAAAACTTACAAGTAGTGCATCGGCTACAAACTCTCTCCACATCCTGCTTCATGTGCGGCCAAAAGAAGTGATCTTGCACAATGAGAAGTGTCTTGGCTACGCCAAAGTGTCCCATCAAGCCACCACCGTGTGCTTCCCTAACAAGAAGATCTCGCAAAGACGAGTTAGGAATACAAAGACGGTTCTCATAAAACAAGAAACCATCACTCTGGAAATATTTGCCCGAAGCAAACTTAGCACAAGAGAAAAAGACTTCCTGGAAATCGGCGTCGTTTGCCTAGGCTCCTTTGATCATCTCAAATCTGAGGATCTTGGCATCAAGAGTGGAGATTAACGAGTACCTCCGAGAAAGAGCATCGGCCACTACGTTTTCCTTGCCTTGCTTGTATTGGATCACATAAGGGAATGTCTCCAAGAATTCCATCCACCGAGCGTGCCTCTTGTTCAGCTTGTGTTGGCTTTTTAAATGCTTGAGGGATTGATGATCGGTGTGGATCACAAACTCCTTAGGCCAATGGTAGTGTTGCCAAGTTTGGAGTGCACGGACCAAAGCATAGAGTTCCTTGTCATATGTCGGATAGTTGAGAGTGGCTCCTCCAAGCTTCTCACTAAAGAAAGCAATAGGCTTCTTCTCTTGCATCAACACAACTCCAATACCTACACCCGAAGCATCACATTCAATCTCAAAAGTTTTCAAGAAATCGGGTAAAACAAGAAGAGGGGCGTGAGTAAGCTTGTGTTTTAGGAGCTGGAAAGCATCCTCTTGTGCTTGTTCCCACTTGAAGCCCACGTCCTTCTTAATCACTTCGGTGAGTGGTGCGGCAATAGTGCTAAAGTCCCGGAAAAATCGTCGGTAAAAACCGGCTAAGCCGTGAAATCTACGGACTTCTCCAACCGTCTTAGGACTCAGCCAATCCTTGATTGTCTTGATCTTTTCCTCATCGACCTGTATGCCCTGTGAACTCACCACAAAACCTAGAAAGACCACGTTATCTTGAACAAAATAACACTTCTTCTAATTGCCAAAAAGATGTTCCTTCCTAAGCACGTCTAGCACCTTACGCAAATGGCCTACATGATCGTCTAAAGTCTTGCTATAAATTAAGATGTCATCAAAATACACCACAACAAATACTCCAATAAACGACCTAAGCACATGATTCATTAAGCGCATGAAAGTACTAGGTGCATTAGTCAAACCAAATGGCATCACAAGCCACTCATACAAACCATGCTTGGTCTTGAAAGCGGTTTTCCACTCATCACCTTCTTTCATTCTGATTTGGTGATAACCACTTTTCAAGTCAATTTTCGAAAACAAGCTAGACCCATGTAACTCATCTAGCATGTCATCTAGCCTAGGAATGGGATGGCGATACTTTACCGTGATATTGTTGATGGCTCGGCAATCAACGCACATCCTCCAAGTGCCGTCCTTCTTGGACACTAGCAACACGGGAACCCCACATGGGCTCATACTTTCCCGAATGTGACCCTTCTCCATAAGTTCACCAACTTGTTTTTGGAGCTCCTTGGTCTCAACCGGATTGGTTCTATAGGCGGGTCGGTTCGGAAGTGTGGCTCCGGGAACGAAATCGATTTGATGCTCAATCCCACAAATGGGTGGTAAGCCCTTTGGGCTATCTTCCGGAAAGACATCTCGAAATTCCTGCAAAAGAGAAGACACACTACTCGGAATATCCGGCTCAAGGTTAGTCATGCTTGTGAGAGCATTTTTGAAGATAAGCAAAATGATAGGCTGCTTGGTAACAAGCGCATGTTTAATCTCACTAGGCCTCACGAAAAGAGTTTCTTGCCTCACGGGTTTACACTCACAGGCCTTTGACTTGGCTTTTCTCAAAGAACTCTCACACTAAGATTTAGTAGTAGAAGTGTTTAAGGGGTTACTCACAATGGTCTTGCCGTGGTGGTTTTGCTCAAGCTTGAGCTGATCTAGGTAGACCTCATGTGGTGACAACGGTGCAAGGGTGATCTTCCGGCCCTTGTGCTCGAAAGAGTGCTTGTTGGTGAAGCCATCATGAACGGCTCTTCGATCATATTGCCAAGGTCTTCCAAGTAGGATATGACCGGCCTCTATAGGTAGCACATCGCACACAATCTCATCTTCATAGCGACCAATCGCTAAAGGAACCGTGACTTGCCGGGTGACCATGAGCGGCCTTTGGTTATTCAACCACCTAAGGCTGTAAGGATGCGGGTGCTTCCTAGTCTCCAAACCCAACTTCTCCACCAAGGTTGTGCTCGCCACATTTGTGCAACTACCTCCATCAATGATCAAACTACACACCTTACTCTTCACAACACATCGGGTGTGGAACAAGTTCTCCCTTTGCTCGTCGTCTACGACCTTCTCCTGGGACATAAGAACACGCCTAGCTACAAGTAACTCTCCATCAGCCGCATGCTCATCACCATCATCATCGTAGATAGGTGCGGACTCAAAATCCTCCTCATCATCGGTCATGATCTCGCCATTGTCCAACATCATCATCGTACAGTTGTTTGGACACTTGTTAGCAAAATGACCTTTGCCCCTACACTTGAAACACTCAATGTCACGGTTACGGACAGTAGAGGAAGCTTCGGCCTTACCCTTGTAGTCATGCCCGGAAGAACTCGGCTTGTAGTCCGGTTTGGGCTTAGAATCGGTACGGGCCGGGTAGCTTGGTTTCGTCTCGGCTTTGGCATAGCTCGGCTTAGACACAAATGGTGACCGTGAGATACCTTTCCTCTTTAGTTGCTGCTCCACGAGAATCGCCTTGTGCAACAACTCCTCCACGGTTTCGTAAGATTGCATTTCCATCCGATCTTGCAATTCACGATTCATACCGGTTAAGAATCGGGCCATAGTTGCATCACCGGGCTCATCTACATCGGCCTTGAGCATGAGCTTCTCCATCTCTTGGAAATAGTCTTCTACACCCTTACTACCTTGAGTTAACCTTCACAATTTTTGGTGTAGTTCGCGGTGGTAGTGAATCAGCACGAACCGTTTCCGCATCAATCTCGCCATTTCGTCCCACGTCTCAACGGGATTTATTCCTTGGCGCTTCCTGCTTGTCACAATACTATACCACCAATCAATAACATAATTATGAAATTCCGTAGCGGCCAACCTAACCTTCCTTTGCTCGGAAAAGTCTTGACTACCGAAGACTAGATCAATCTTCTTTTCCCATTCGAGAAATGCATCGGGATCGTTCGTCCCGTAGAACGGGGGAATGCGAAGTTTCAACCCACCGAGATCATTATCGTTTCTCCTCCTCGCAGGTTGTTGCCTAGCTTGGTTTCCCTCAGATTCATCGGCTAAATCATGAAACGGATTCTCGCCGTTCTCATTGTTCTCGCCTTGTTGGTGTTGTTGCCGGTTTTGATTATTGGCTCGCCTATGTCTCGGCGGTACACGCGGATTCCTTTGGCGAACGCTATGATCGGATCCGTGACTTTCGGCCAAGTTAGCTCCGTTGTTTCCTTCTTGTCTCCCCGGTGTCCTAACGTTAAGGGTGGCCAATTGAGTTCTCATCTCATTCATCATGAGAGTTAAGGCATCCACCTTACGATTCATCGCGGCATCTCTTTCCCTCCTCGTCCGGGAAGTGGCTTTCATCAGACATTGTACCTCGCAAAATTCAGCAAACACGTTAGTAAATTTAAAAAAACTCACAAGTGTTTCCACTCAACTCTCGCAATGACCTCACACACACACTAGAAGTTCTCCTCGGTTCATAAAAGACTAATCGAAATTTCGATAGTAAATTCAACAAACCAAATCTTCAAACAAGTGAATAGAGATAGATAGATAGAGAAGATTTCAACAACCAATAGATATATAATAAAAATTTTTTTNTAAGTAATATATATTATGTAATTTATCTTATGAAATTTTTTTTTTTAAATGTTTTTTTTTTTTTTTTTTTTTTTTTTTTTTTTTTTTTGAAACAGATTTTTTTTTTTTTTTGATTGGTTTTATACAAAAGAGAGAGATAGATAAGAGGATGAAGAACACGAAAATATAGAAAAAGAAAAGATGATACCGATATTCAAGAGCGTGGCTCTGATACCACTTGATGCACGCTTGATGCAACTCCCAAAGAACGACACACTCACGGATCGGTACGAACGGGGGATAATCCTTGAACCAAACGATGAAGGCTTGGAACGAGGCGATGGTATGAACGGCTCCGTCAAGTGCTATGAACGACACGAGATTAACCACGGATCAAAGGCTAAATCCACCTAAGATCGATCCTTGCTCGTTGGCTAAATCCACCAAGAACAGTGCTGGGTTTTCGTTGGCTAAATCCACCAAAGAAACCGAAGAGATTTGTTGGCTAAATTCCGCCAAGAAATCCGAAAAGTCCCAAAGGAACAAAGGAGAATTCTCTCAAAGTATTTTAATAAAAAGGTGATTGTTGCAAATGATAAAGGGAGAGAGTATTTATAGGAAAACAAGAGGAAAGGGAAAAGTCACTGACTTAAAGTTTTTAGAAATAAAGGCAAAAATTAAAGAAAATATATTTTGATAGAAGGTGATCTTTGGCCTCCCATTTTCGTGAAGGACCCTTGAGCTTGCTTGGTCTTGTATTTTCCACCAAAAATATACAAGGCATTTTTCATGAAATTGGACCGCCAAAGATAGCATAAGCCATTGCGTCATTAAAACCTTTGTCCGGAAAACCCAATGGGACAAAACCGAACATAGGAAAAAGAGTACAATGACTTAGCTTGCGACCAACGTCAAGTAGAATCCAAGTAGTAGATTGGTGAATGTTGATCTTTTTCCTTGATATGAACTTCTTCAAGCAACCTCCGAACAGCTCCGGCTAGTTTCTTGGATTTGGACCGTGTGATACGACCTTCGGGAACGAACAACGCTACCTCCGGAACCTCCTCCAAACGATGCGTGTCCATGATCATATCACAATGACAGTTCAACTAGCTGAGTGCTCTTGTTCCTCCTGGTTTCACGAATAGGATACACCTGAAAACAAAAGTCAAGAACGTAAGTAACAAAAAACATGATGAGTATCGACCGACACTATGTGGTGTCGATCGATATCAACAAAAAGAAAACGACGAGTATCGACCGACACTGAGTAGTATCGATCGATACCGACGAGCTTAGTCGAAATTCTCAAACTAAAATCTAATGGCGAATTGAGTCCCCGGCAACGGTGCCAAATTTGATATGCTCAAATTAATACCCTATAAGTACTAAAGCAGTTGTTGTAGTATATGTAGGGGTCGAACACAAGAACTCACGGAAACGCATAATAGATTATATAGATGAGAATCAGGCTAAGCAATTCAGTTGAAACAAAAAGCAATAGACGGTAAAAGAGTTGTAAATCGATGGGAGAAAGATGGTAATTCACAGGAAATCAATGAATGCAGATAAACTAACTAATCATGGTTCAGGTTACACACGGTTCTTGAACTCAAATCACTACAGTATAATTAACCAACTGTCGTTGCGAGAATTATCTAAATCTAAACTTCAGAATCCCAAATCTCTTTGCAAATTCCTAAGAATAAATCAGCCTTAATATCGAGTTTGATATGTTCACAAATCAACTAAACCAAATCTCTTTGCGAATAATTAATTTGCTCACCCTAGGTTCTATCAGATTACTCAATTGCACTGTCGTGCCTAATCGATTAACCTAAGATCTAAGTTCTAGGTGATCAATCCAAAATTAGCTTTGAGAACAACCTAAGACGAAGAACTAATTCAGATTATGAACCCTAAACAACTAATCAACCTAGCATTCAAAGAAATCCCTTATGAGAACCCTAAACCTAACAAGAGATCTACTTAGACATGGACATTGAAGCAATAAACATGACTGAATAAATACTCAAATAGAAAATAAGAAAGAGTAACAAGAGGGTTCGAAATCTTCTCTCGGACGAACATAGTTTCTGACTTGTCTCCCTTAAAAAGCTCTCTCACAAAACCAAAGTAAAATAAAGCGTAGTCATCAAAGTGGCTGTAAAATCCTAATATATAACCTAAGTCACGTTTTGGGGCTTCTTGTAAATAATAAAGTCTTCTGGGCAATTTTGCAATTCTTCAACTCTTGGAAAAGTCGCAACTCGTGTCTTGCTGTGGTGAGTATCGACCGATACTAGTCAGTATCAATCGATACCGGGGCTTCAAATCGGGTACTCAGCTACACAACCTTCTGCTTTGCTCCAAAGTGCTCCAGAAAGCTCCAATATCTCCAATTATGATCCAAACGTGCTAAAACCTGTAAAAGACTCTATAACACTACAAAATAGTAGAAAGACTCTATAAAATGGACTTATATCATGGCTTAAAAGGGGTAAAAACCATGATATATCAGTTGCACCGCGAGTTGAAGGAGAGTAAGCGGTGGTCGGCTTCGATCTACGCGACTGAGCGGATCTAGATGGCGAAAGGTGAGATCCATACACTCTTTTGCTGCAAAGCCACTCCTTGTAACCGCCGGTGATCGTTGAACGGTGGTCGGAGAAGAAGCGGCGGTGGCGGCGGCTGCTCCACCATTGCTATGCATCAAAAAAAAAAAATTCTGTAAACCAACTCCAATTTTGTTTCGGTTTTCTTTTTTGTAAACCGACTCCAATTCCCGGTTTGGGACGCAATTAATAATAATATTTTTGATCATATTTTTTTTTTTTTTTTTGAAAAGCCATGGATTAGCCACAATTTTTTTGTGGCGATTTTTGTCAAATTTGCCAGGAATGATGTTGTGATAATTCCTTACAATTTGCCCCAATTATTTTGTATCAATTTGTGGCAAATTTGCCAGGATTGTTTTCTGGCTAACTCGTGGCTAATTTACCAGAAATTGTATTGTTATGGCATTCCGTGGTAAAAATGCCAGAAATTACCACAAAATTCGGTTTGTAACGACCTTATAGCCACAAAATTTGATTTGTAACGAATTTTAGGTGTTTGCCACAAAATTATATGTGGCAATAGACAATTATTCTTGTAGTGTTTGGGCCGACCTTGGCTGGCCGCGGGTGTGTGAGCTCGACCCGCGGCCAAAGGTCAGTTCGCCAAGGGTGGAGGCCTCTGCCCACGGCCAGGAGTGTATTTACTGCGGTCATGAGCCCTGGACCCGCGGTGGATCGCTTATGAGGTTGAATCTTCATTTCTTCTCTTGCTTTCTTTCGCGAGATTGTAGAACACGTCTTCAGTCAATTGGATATATCTTAAGATCTAACCGTTGGATTGTATTGAACCAAGTGGGTATGAAAGATGTTTCTCTCGTATATCTGGTGTCAAAATGTGGGCGTGATCAGACGGTGAGAAGGTCTCCATCGGATGTCAAACTTCTGATACTCTAAAATTGTCCAAAATCTGGTATTTCTCCAATTTGCGTCGTTTTTGCCTAAGTAACCTGAAAAAGTCTTGAAACTACAAATATGCGAAAATCATAATTAAAAAAAAGCAAGTGAAACACTTATTAAAGTTTTCTATAATAGATAGTAAAACGGGTAAAAATATGGTGTTATTATGAAACGCCTTTTATTGAGATAGAGTTTTAGAGGCACAAAAATTTACCATGATTTTAAGATTTCCAAGGCAAAACCAAGCTCTCGTCTTTGTTGATTTTACTTTCACCGATAGTGTATAGTCTTCGTCTTCGGTGACTGAAAACTGTGTCGTTCCTCCCTCTCTGGCATTTTCGCACATATCTGCACATAAGACACAAAGAGAGAATGCATGAGGTCAGAAAAATGGTTAACGTTTGGGTGGGGTACCAACTAAAGATGAGCTTACCATTCATGTACAGCAAAGAGTGGTAAAAAGTAAAAGAACGTTCTGAATGTATGATTCATTATCTTTTCCTAAATCTATGATGAGAAAATTAAGTCAAATTAAAGTCCAAGTATAATAGAGCAAGTATATTGCATCCTAAGGAATATCTACGATCTAAATTCCTCTGGGGATTTCGCATTAACAGAAACTCTACCTACCGCCTAGTCTAGAACCAAATAACGAAAGAGTATGTTACTAGGAAATAACGTAGAAGCACATTGGTCGGTTATCGTGATATGATCATGGACGTGATGGCTTCGGTGGAGGTTCAAGAAGACGCGATGGTCATTCCCGAAGGACCCATCACACGGTCTAAGGCACGGCAACTAGCGGGAGCGGTTCGGAGCTTACTCACGGATGCAAGGATCGAGGAGGACCAACGTACACAACCCGTCTTCACCTCATTGTCTTCGAACTCTCTATGAGGTTTGGCCGTTTGTGTAAGTCGTTTGTACTCTTTTTCCTGTATACGGTTTTGTCCCAATTGGGTTTTCCGTATAGAGGTTTTAACGAGGCAACCGGCTTACACCGCCTAACGGTCAGATTTCTTGAGAGTTCCGCGGGGGGATTTTCCGAGGGAAATTCCGAGGGATTTATTCCCGAGGGACTTTTTCGAGGGACTTTCCCGGGGGAAATTCTCAGCGGGGATTTTCTGGCGGAATCCCAAGAGTTGTTCAAACTGCATTTATTTTCTTTGTAATTTTCGATGTAGCCTCTTTCATTTTCGAGGAGACCTTTGACTTGTCTTTCTTTGCTTTCTTTTTATTCTCTCTTCTCCCTCATTGTCGAAACATACACCATTTTTAATCAAGATATTTTTCAGAGTTTATGCTCTTTCTCTCTAATTCTTTGAAGGTTATTCATAGAATTATTTATTGGTTTATCGTAGTGTCTTTCCGCAACACTCGACGTAACCTTCGATTCGTCGTTCGTGTGAATCCTTCTCGGTATCAAGGGCACAAGGAGGATTTTCGGGATTTCATCTCCCACGCCTTGACATCTTCTTCCCCGGATTCTCCCAACAACGCAGCCACCCCCTCGTTTCAGGTGTTCATCGTCGGATTTGGGCCTAAGGATTTTCGGGATTTCTCCCACGCCTTAGCATCTCTTCCCGTGGATTCCTTGAAGTCGTGGATCTATCACTCTCATCCGTACTAGAGCAAGCCGGTCCTTAGTCGAATCGTGTCAAGTGGTATCAGAGACACTTGCTCCAAATCGGTGAGATCTATCCTTTTTTTTTAAACTGTTCATCTTCTTAGAAATTTGTGGGTTTGAAACTTTTGTTTTTCTGTTTTGTTTCGATTTTTATAAATTCAAAACCTTATCAAAAAAATCAAAAAAATATATCTAAGTAGATCTGAGTCTTATTTTATTTTTCATAATTTTTAAAATTCAAAAAAAAAAAAAAAGAAATTCGTTTTTGAGTTTTTCGGAAATCACTGTTTTTGTGGTTATATGAAAAAAAATCTGAACTTTTGCATACACTCATTTGTTATTGTTTGATTTTGTGCAAGGAACAACATGTCGGAAGAAAGTGAGTCAGCTTCATCACGATCTAGGAGAGAGCGAGATGCTGCGATGAATCAAAAGGTTGATGGTGTTAACCAAAAGGTCGACGATATGGCACAAATTCTCCGTGAGATGCGAGATCAAATGGCGACTCTAGGGGTTCGTACGCCGAGACGAGATCAAAGAAATCAAGACGCTGAACCGAGAGACAATAGAGCCGATGATGTAAGATCCGAGCAGAGTGTAGGACATGGAAGTTGTCACGCACCGGCGAGAACGAGGAGAAATCAGCCGCGACAATTCGAACCGGAGGACAACCCGTTTTATGACCGAGGAGATTCATCCGAGGGAAATCACAACCGACATCCGCGACCTCCAAGGCGTAACAACGATGATCTTGGCGGAATGAAACTTCGCATTCCCCCGTTCTACGGAAAGAACGATCCGGACGCCTTCCTCGAATGGGAAAATAAAATCGAACTCGTTTTCGATTGCCAAAACTTTTCTGCATATAAAAAAGTCAGGTTAGCCGCTACTGAGTTTCATGAATATGCTATTGACTGGTGGGATCAAATTGTGACAAACAGGAGACGCAACGGTGAGAATCCCGTGGAGACATGGACGGAGATGATCGCGCTTATGCGACGGCGGTTCGTACCGCTACACTACCATCGGGAACTTCACCAACGGTTAAGGCGCTTAGGTCAAGGAAGTAAAGGCGTGGAGGACTATTTCCAGGAGATGGAAAAGCTAATGCTAAAGGCTGATGTTGACAAGCCGAGTGATGCCACGATGGCACGGTTCTTAGCCGGCATGAACCGCGATTTACAAGACCGTATGGAAATGCAAACGTATGCGACTTTGGAGGAAATGTTGCATAAGGCTATACTAGTGGAACAGCAACTCAAGAGAAAATGCGTGTCACGACAACCTTACGCTTCAATCTCTAAGCCGAGCTTCACCAAAGGAGATAAGCCGAATTATCCCCCACGGACCGATTTTAAGCCTAAGGCGGATTTCAAACCGCAATCTTCCGGTCATGACTACAAGGGTAAGGGTGATTCGAATCCTATGCGTAATCGTGATATTGAATGTTTTAAGTGCAAAGGACATTACGCGAACAAGTGCCCGAACGCCCGCGCGATGATGATGCTAGAAGACGGTGAAATCGTGACCGACGATGAAGAAGAGACGGAAACCGCTCCAATATTTGACGATTATGAAGAGCATGCGGTTGACGGGGAACTCTTAGTGGCGAGACGTGTCCTTCTTGCCCAGGAACCGGTCATTGAAAACGAACAACGCGAAAACCTCTTCCATACCCGTTGCATGGTTAAAAGCAAGGTATGTAGTCTAATTATTGACGATGGAAGTTGTACTAACGTTGCTAGCACTACCTTAGTGGATAATCTAGGTATGGAGACCAGGAAGCATCCACGGCCTTACAACCTTCGATGGTTGAATAATCAAAGACAGCTCAAAGTTACCCGACAAGTTTCGGTCCCTTAGACAATCGGCCGCTACGAGGACGAAATAGTGTGCGATGTTCTGCCTATGGAAGCTGGTCATATCCTACTTGGAAGACCGTGGCAATATGACCGTAGAGCCGTTCATGATGGATTTATGAACAAGCATTCCTTTGAGCATCACGGCCGAAAGATCACTCTTGCTCCACTTTCGCCGCATGAGGTATATCTCGATCAACTTAAGCTTGAAAAGAATCACGGCAAAAGCAAGGTAAGTGATCCCTCGTCTTCTCATTCTGATAAAACCGAGAGTATAGGTACTAAGACATGTGAGAGAACACTTGTGAATGAATCATTATTTATCAAACCGACTGAACTAAAACATGCTCTCGTTTCTCGGCAATCTTTTGTGTTATTAGTTTTTAGGGATGCTCTCTCGAGTATGACTAATCCCGAGCTGGATATTCCGAGTAGTGTTTCATCTCTTTTGCAGGGGTATGCTGATGTGTTCCCGGATGATGTACCAAGTGGTTTGCCACCACTATGCGGAATCGAGCATCAAATCGACTTTGTCCCCGGCGCTACTCTTCCGAACCGGCCGGCGTATCGAACCAATCCCATGGAAACTAAGGAACTACAACGCCAAGTAGATGAGCTGATGTCTAAAGGACATAAACGGGAAAGTATGAGCCCATGTGCTGTACCCGTACTACTTGTGCCGAAAAAGATGGTACTTGGCGGATGTGTATCGATTGCCGCGCGATAAACAACATAACGGTAAAGTATCGTCATCCGATCCTGAGGTTAGACGATATGTTAGATGAGCTTTATGGATCTAGTGTGTTTACTAAGATTGATCTTAAGAGTGGTTATCACCAAATCCGGATGAAGGAAGGTGATGAGTGGAAAACCGCTTTTAAAACCAAACACGGTCTATACGAGTGGTTAGTTATGCCGTTTGGTTTGACGAATGCTCATAGCACTTTTATGCGTTTAATGAACCATGTTCTTAGGTCGTATATAGGCGTCTTTGTAGTTGTCTACTTTGACGATATTCTGATTTATAGTAAGAACCTAGACGAACATGTGGAACATTTGCGATTGGTTTTAGACGTGCTTAGGAAGGAACGTTTATTTGGGAATTTGAAGAAATGCTCTTTTTGTTCAGATAAAGTTGTCTTTTTAGGTTTTGTGGTTAGTTCTCAGGGCATACAGGTTGACGAGAACAAGATAAAGGCGATCCGCGATTGGCCGAGCCCAAAGACCGTTAGCGAGGTCCGAAGTTTTCATGGTTTGGCGGGATTTTATCGACGATTCGTTCTTGATTTCAGTACAATTGCCGCACCACTTACCGAGGTTATCAAGAAGGACGTGGGATTTTGATGGGAACAAGCTCATGAGGACACGTTCCAACTGCTGAAAAATAAACTCACTCACGCCCCTTTACTTATTTTACCCGATTTTATGAAAGCTTTCGAGATTGAATGTGACGTTTATGGTATTGGTATAGGTGCTGTACTTATTGAAGAAAAGAAACCCGTGGCTTTCTTCAGCGAGAAACTTGGAGGAGCAACGCTCAATTATCCGACTTACGACAAGGAACTTTATGCCTTGGTCCGAGCTCTCCAAACGTGGTAGCATTACTTATGGCCGAAGGAGTTCATCATTCATACCGATCATCAATCTCTCAAGCACTTGAAGAGCCAGCAAAGGTAAGGAAAACGTCGTTGCCGATGCATTGTCTCGGAGGTACACTCTTATCTCGACACTTGATGCTAAGATACTTGGGTTTGAGATGATCAAGGACGCTGATGCAACCGATTCCGATTTCCAGGAAGTGTTTCTCTCTTGTTCTAAATTCGCATTTGGAAAGTACTTTCAAAGCGACGGTTTCTTGTTTTACGAGAACCGTCTTTGTATTCCTAACTCTTCTTTGCGAGATTTGCTTATTAGGGAAGCACATGGCGGTGGACTTATGGGACATTTTGGCGTTGCCAAAATACTTTATATCGTGCAAGATCATTTCTTTTGGCCGCATATGAAACGCGATGTGGAACGTGTTTGTAACCGGTGCACGACTTGTAAGTATGCAAAATCTAAATGCCAAAACCAAGGTCTGTATACTCCTCTATCTATTCCTAGTGCTCCTTGGACCGACATTTCTATGGATTTTGTTTTAGGATTGCCTAAGTCTAGGAAAGGTAACGATTCGATATTTGTGGTAGTCGATAGGTTCTCTAAGATGGCGCATTTTATTCCTTGCCATAAAACTGATGATGCATCGAACATAGCCGAGTTATTCTTTAGGGAAGTTATTCGCATGCATGGAATGCCTAGGACTATAGTGTCGGACAGAGATACAAAGTTTCTTAGCTATTTTTGGAAGACCCTTTGGGCTAAGTTAGGAACGAAGCTTTGTTTCTCTACGACTTGTCATCCGCAAACGGACGGTCAAACCGAGGTGGTTAATAGGACCTTAGGAGCTCTTTTACGGACTGTTATTAAAAAGAATCTAAGATCGTGGGAAGATTGTTTGCCTCATGTAGAATTTGCTTATAATCATGCACAACATTCTACGACTTTGTTTTCTCCTTTTGAACTCGTTTATGGTTTTAATCCGCTTACTCCTCTCGATTTAACTCCTTTACCTTTGAGTGAACATGTGAGTATGGACGGTAAGAAACGGGCCGAGATGTTCAAACAGATGCACGAGAAGGCGAAAGCAAACATCGAATGTAAGACGGAGCAATACCGCAAACATGCAAACAAGGGGCGAAACAAGAAGGTTTTTGAACCCGGCGATCTTGTTTGGATTTATCTAAGGAAAGAACGGTTCCCGGAGGAAAGAAAGTCGAAACTCTTACCGAGAGTCGATGGGCCGTTCACCGTGGTGGAAAAGATCAACGACAATTCCTACAAACTCGATCTCCAAGGTAAGTATTCGATAAGTTCAAGTTTTAATGTTGCTGATATTATTCCTTATGTTGCAGATGAAATCCATTTGAGGGCAAATCCTTTTCAAGAGGAGGGGGATGATATGATCATGGACGTGACGGCTTCGGTGGAGGTTCAAGAAGACGCGATGGTCATTTCCGAAGGACCCATCACACGGTCTAAGGCACGGCAACTAGCGGGAGCGGTTCGGAGCTTACTCACGGATGCAAGGATCGAGGAGGACCAACGTACACAACCCGTCCTCACCTCATTGTCTTCGAACTCTCTATGAGGTTTGGCCGTTTGTGTAAGTCGTTTGTACTCTTTTTCCTGTATATGTTTTTGTCCCAATTGGGTTTTCCGTATAGAGGTTTTAACGAGGCAACCGGCTTACACCGCCTAACGGTCAGATTTCTTGAGAGTTCCGCGGGGGGATTTTCCGAGGGAAATTCCGAGGGATTTATTCCCGAGGGACTTTTTCGAGGGATTTTCCCGAGGGAAATTCTCCGCGGGGATTTTCTAACGTAATCCCAAGAGTTGTTCAAACTGCATTTATTTTCTTTGTAATTTTCGATGTAGTCTCTCTCATTTTCGAGGAGACCTTTGACTTGTCTTTCTTTGCTTTCTTTTTATTCTCTCTTCTCCCTCATTGTCGAAACATACACCATTTTTAATCAAGATATTTTTTAGAGTTTATACCTTTTCTCTCTAATTCTTTGAAGGTTATTCATAGAATTATTTATCGGTTTATCGTAGTGTCTTTCCGCAACACTCGACGTAACCTTCGATCCGTCGTTCGTGTGAATCCTTCTCGGTATCAAAGGCACAAGGATTTTCGGGATTTCATCTCCCACACCTTGTCATCTTCTTCCCCGGATTCTCCCAACAACGCAGCCACCCCCTCGTTTCAAGTGTTCATCGTCGGATTTGGGCCTAAGTAATACACCCTAGTCCACGGGATCTCTCAAAAGGAGCGGTAAAGATGGATAATCCTTGAATCGAAATTCAAGGCGATGGAATCGTAACCCCAGGAACGTGGAGCAGGCTCGAAGACGTGGGAATCCACCCGAAAATCCTTCCAACACTCAGCTCGCTATGGACTCTCTCGACACGACGATTGGTAGAATGGTTACCCACAAAGAGAGATGGAAATCTCTTTGATAAACCGGTTTCAAAACCCTTAGAAATACACTAAGAAAATCGAAAGAGAGAAAGAGATTTTTATTTGATAAATTGTTAAGTGATCAACAATGACCTTACACGAAAATATAAAGGCAAAAGGGAGTTCAAGGGTCTAAGAATTCTCGAAAAAGACAAGGAATAAATCGAGAATGACAAAAGAAATAAAAGAAAAGTTTGACTTGGACTTTGACTAGGAAATTCGAAAATGCCTCTTGATCTTCTTGAGGGATTTTGTTGCCGAAAATACTGAGGGATTTTGTTGAGGGATTTGTTGAGGGATATGGGCTTGAGGGAAAAAGTGTTCCAGGGCCTCGTTAAAAACCTTGTCACGTAAAACCCAATGGGTAAAAACCGTGACTAAGGAAAAGAGCACACTTGGACTTGTATCGAAACCAATGCGGTTCGAAGCACTTCTTCCTTCAAACCCACGGCTTCGTGAACATGTTGAACAAGTTCTCCAAGTGCGTCCTTAAGCTTCTTCGCCTTTAATATACCCCTGTCCACGGGATCTTCTCAAAGAATCGGTAATGCTTGGATAATCCTTAAACGGAGGTTTAAGGCGGTGGAAATCGTAGCTCGGAGATGTGGAACCGGCTCGAAGGCGTGAGACTCCTCTCAATAATCCTCCCAACTCGCAGCTCGCTTGCGGACACCTCGTGACGACGATCGTTTGAATGGTTACCCACAAAGGGAGATGGAAATCCCCTTGATAAAACCGAAACGAAATTCCTTAGAATCCACTAAAGAGAAATCGAAAAGAAAGAAGTTTTATTTGATAAATTGTTAAGTGATCAACAATGACCTTACACGAAAATATAAAGGAAAAAAGGGAGTTCAAGGGTCTAACAATTCTCGAAAAAGACAAGGAATAAATCGAGAATGACAAAAGAAATAAATGCAAAAGTTTGACTTGGACTTTGATTTGAAATTCGAAAATGCCTCTTGGTCTTCTTGAGGGATTTTGTTGCGGAAAAATACTGAGGGATTTTGTTGAGGGATATTGGGCTTGAGGGAAAAAGTGTTCCAAGGCCTCGTTAAAAACCTTGTCACGTAAAACCCAATGGGTAAAAACCGTGACTAAGGAAAAGAGCACCCTTGGACTTGTATCGAAACCAATGCGGTTCGAGGCACTTCTTCCTTCAAACCCACGGCTTCGTGAACATGTTGAACGAGTCCTCCAAGTGCGTCCTTAATCTTCTTCGCCTTAGCTCTCGTCATAGGTCCTTCCGGAACGTACAAAGCTTCCTCGGCTACGTGATTAACCTCCATTGAGCCGTCTAGTATCATATCATGCCCCTCCTCTTCAAAAGGATTTGTCCTCAAATCTGGACTATCTGCAACAAAAGGGATCAAGTCAGAAACATTGAAACTCGAACTAATAGCGTACTTACCTTGCAAATCGATGACGTAGGCATTGTTGTTGATCCGTTTGATCACACGGAATGGACCATCCGTCCTTCGCATGAGCTTAGACTTCCGTTCATCCGGAAAACGTTCTTTCCGCAAATGAACCCAAACGAGATCTCCCGGTTCAAAAATTTGCTCACGCCGGCCTTTGTTAGCTTCCTTACGGTATTGTTCGGTTCTTTTCTCGATGTTCAACCGCGCTTGTTCATGCATCTGTTTCACGAGCTCAGCCTTCTTTTTTCCATCAAAACTCAAACGCTCATTGGAAGGTAACTCGGTTAGATCCAAAAGAGTAACAGGATTAAAACCATAAACCAACTGAAAAGGCGAAAACTTAGTAGCGGAGTGAACAGCATGGTTATAAGCAAATTCAACGTGCGGAAAACAATCTTCCCAAGTCCTAATATTCTTTTTAATAACAGCACGCAAGAGAGTGGAGAAGGTTCTATTCACTACTTCCGTTTGCCCGTCAGTTTGCGGGTGACAAGTAGTAGAAAACATAAGTTTAGTGCCTAACTTAGACAACAACGTTTTCCAAAAATAACTTAAGAACTTAGTGTCACGGTCGGAAACTATCGTCCTAGGCATGCCATGCAAACGTATTACTTCCCTAAAGAACAATTCCGCAACTAGTGATGCATCATCCGTTTTATGACAAGGAATAAAGTGAGCCATCTTAGAAAATCTATCAACGACAACAAAGATGGAATCTCGACCCTTCCTAGTCCTAGGCAATCCAAGAACGAAATCCATAGACACATCAACCCATGGAACAGTAGGGATAGGTAAAGGAGAGTACAAACCTTGCGAACTTACCTTAGATTTGGCTTGCTTGCAAGTGACACAACGTCCGCAAATTCGTTCCACGTCTTTTCGCATATGCGGCCAATAGAAATGTGCTTGCAACGTACTCAACATTTTGGCGACTCCAAAGTGTCCCATAAGTCCTCCTGCATGTGATTCCCTAACAAACAACTCTCGCAAAGAACAGTGAGGCACGCAAAGTCGATTTTCAAAGAAAAGAAATCCATCATTTCGAAAAAAATTTCCAAAGGCAAATTTTTCGGTTGCGTTAAAAGCTTCTTTAAAATCCGAATCAGTTGCATATAAATTTTTAATCTGTTTAAAACCCAGAAACTTAGCCTCAAGAGTAGAGAGAAGAACATACCTCCTTGACAATGCATCAGCAACTACATTGTGCTTACCTTGTTTGTATCGAATGACAAACGGAAAAGTCTCGATGAACTCGACCCACCGTGCGTGACGTTTGTTCAGATTTTGCTGTCCTTTGAGATGCTTGAGAGACTCATGATCAGTGTGGATCACGAACTCTTTAGGCCAGATATAGTGTTGCCACATTTGTAGAGCTCGGACCAAAGCGTAAAGTTCCTTATCGTACGTCGGGTAATTCAACGTTGCTCCTCCGAGCTTCTCGCTAAAGTAAGCGATTGGTCTCTTATCCTGCATAAGGACAGCACCGATACCTATACCATAGGCATCACACTCAATCTCAAATGTCTTAGAAAAATTAGGTAAAGAGAGAAGTGGGGCGTTGGTAAGTTTGTCCTTTAGCGCTTGGAATGCGGTTTCTTGTGCTTCTTTCCACTTGAATCCAACGTCTTTCTTGATAACTTCTTGAGACAAGAAATAGGAACTAGAGCCTCCTATAGGAATAATGAGAAGCACCCATTACTTGTTTACTCATTATTTTGAAGAAACCTCAAAGTCCCAATTGAAGATTCGAAAAACGGGATGTCGTCTAGTAAACGCTCCAATTCAGACCCAAAACGGCAACATATGGCCAAAATGCTAAGAATGGACTGTTATTGAGTAAAACAGACAATATGGAGTGTTGAGACAAGAAATAGGAACTAGAGCCTCCTATAGGAATAATGAGAAGCACCCATTACTTGTTTACTCATTATTTTGAAGAAACCTCAAAGTCCCAATTGAAGATTCAAAAAACGGGATGTCGTCTAATACACCCTAATCCACGGGATCTCTCAAAAGGAGCGGTAAAGATGGATAATCCTTGAATCGAAATTCAAGGCGATGGAATCGTAACCCCGGGAACGTGGAGCAGGCTCGAAGGCGTGGGAATCCACCCGAAAATCCTTCCAACACTCAGCTCGCTATGGACGCTCTCGACACGACGATTGATAGAATGGTTACCCACAAAGAGAGATGGAAATCTCTTTGATAAACCGGTTTCGAAACCCTTAGAAATACACTAAGAAAATCGAAAGAGAGAAAGAGATTTTTATTTGATAAATTGTTAAGTGATCAACAATGACCTTACACGAAAATATAAAGGCAAAAGGGAGTTCAAGGGTCTAAGAATTCTCGAAAAAGACAAGGAATAAATCGAGAATGACAAAAGAAATAAAAGAAAAGATTGACTTGGACTTTGACTAGGAAATTCGAAAATGCCTCTTGATCTTCTTGAGGGATTTTGTTGCGGAAAATACTGAGGGATTTTGTTGAGGGATTTGTTGAGGGATATGGGCTTGAGGGAAAAAGTGTTCCAAGGCCTCGTTAAAAACCTTGTCACGTAAAACCCAATGGGTAAAAACCGTGACTAAGGAAAAGAGCACACTTGGACTTGTATCGAAACCAATGCGGTTCGAGGCACTTCTTCCTTCAAACCCACGGCTTCGTGAACATGTTGAACGAGTCCTCCAAGTGCGTCCTTAAGCTTCTTCGCCTTAGCTCTCGTCATAGGTCCTTCCGGAACGTACAAAGCTTCCTCGGGTTCAAGCTCCTTCTCGGCAAAAGTCTCCTCGGCAAGATTCTCCTCTGCTACATGATTAACCTTCATTGAGCCGTCTAGGATCATATCACTAAGGATTTTCGGGATTTCTCCCACGCCTTAGCATCTCTTCCCGTGGATTCCTTGAAGTCGTGGATCTATCACTCTCATCCGTACTAGAGCAAGCCGGTCCTTAGTCGAATCGTGTCATATCATCATGGATTTCTTCCATCATTCCCTCAAAACGTATTCCTAATTTATTGAAATAGTTGAAAAATTTATAAAGAAAGCGTGAAAAATGCAAAATGCAAAGACTCATGAAAGAAAAGGTGGTTAGTTAGGGATGGAATCCTCCCCCAGACTTAAATCACACTAGCCTCAGTGTGAAATAAATCGAGCAAGGATGAGAAATAGAGTATGTAATAATTGAAAAAGTTCAATAGAAAAAAAAACTTACATGGAAGTGATGGGGAATGGATGTGGGAATGGAATGGTGGTGGATGGGGGACGGAAATTGGTGTTGTGGTGATACTTGGATATTCTTTCCCCATTTTACCACTCTTGCTTATCCAAGTAGCCATATCCCATCATTGAAATGGTTTCCCCTACCCTAACCTTAGCCTTCTTTCAAGCCATTGTTACTAGTGTGTGAATTGTGAGGCCTTTCTTTCGAACAAACTTGGCAAAACGTGTTAGGTTTAGGGCGACAAGAGGGAATTTTCATGTAGACTTAGCTCCATCATCACGGAGTTAATCTAGGATTAGGCTAGTTAGGATCGCGGGTTTTGATTCAAGTTTGGGGGAACGATTTTAGACTTGGTCAACGTTTGAGAATGGATTGTGGAATGGAAAAGAAGAAAAGGAGAAAGGAAAAAGGGGATCGGATTTGTGTAGATTGGTTGGTGCAAAAATCATAAGACTAGCTCTTAAGAATAAGTAGCCTCAAAAGATAGAAGGAAAAAGAAGAAAGCCAAAAAGGCCAAAGCATCAAAGAATGAGAAGAGGCGTGAACCAAAAAGAAGAGCTAGATCACAACAAAGGAGCACCAAGCCATGAAAGAATAAGGAAGAAGAAGTGATCCCTGAATGAGAAGAAGATGAAAAGAAAAGACAAGAAGCATGTGGGTTTGAGAAGGCAAAATGCCTCAAGATAAAAAAGGGTAGCTTAGGATATGGGCATAACGGGTTATAAGCTTTAGATTAGAGATACTCTAGGCATTTGGGTAGATGAGAATTCTCCCTTGTATGCATAGGTTGCCTTTTACCTTTAACATTTTGATAAAGTTTGTTCATTCCATGAGAGATCCTTGTACCTAATTACCCATGCATGATAATGAGATCACCTTCATCTCATAACCTTACCCTTAGCCAAACGAATTCATTTGATCTTGCATAAACCTGATTCACACCTATTACACTTAATCAATGTCAAGAGGTTGGAAGATATGAAAGTTTGTGTAGATTGAAGTTCGAATGTAAATCATGCAAGGATAAGTATGGTTAGTCACTTTTGAGTAAGTTGTTTGATCGCATTAAGAAGTTTGCAACTTGGACATTGGGCTCGGATTCTTTTTATGTCACTTTTGGATTTGAGCTCCCATTTCTAGTTTTCTCCCTTTCTTTATTCTTGTTTGCTTGAGGACAAGAAAGGGTTTAAGTTTGGGGGAATTGATATACTCATATATTGCATGTTTTAGCATGCATCTCATATAGAGTTTTGTGTAATTCGCTTGCATAATCATGGTCTTATCTTGCATTTATGTCTCAATTAGAGATTAGGACATTTTCATTAGGTTTAGTGCGTTCTTGCATGTTTTGGACTATTTTCTAGGTGATTGAAGGCAATTGGGCATAGTTGGAAAGTTGGACCTAAGTGGAGTGCAAAGACCATCCGAGACGCCGGAAAGGTGTAGCTGGAAGAAGGCTCTCCGCTATGAATCAGCCTTGAAGCTCTTCATAGGAGTTGTAGAGGAGTGATATATCTGTCTACAAGAGTTGGATTCAGGCCATTTGGATATCTGGTTAAGTAGTTACCGCTGATTTACTGAAAACGTCTCTGCCTCGCCGAGGAGCTCTTTCCTTACCGGATGCATGCACCGGTCCGGGACAAGACTTTCCCTCAGCCGGCATGAGAGTTCCCCTCAGACAGGGAGAATCCCGGGCGATCGTCCCGGCTCCACACCGCCCGGTTCTGCACCTCTTGGCAACAAATGTCTCCAAGATGTGGCTAGACGGGGACCTTACAATCCGATTCAGCTTCAATCAGTGATCGGTGGATGCTGACTTTAGATGATTCGTACAATGATTAGTGTCATGGAAGTGAACTAATCTACTTGAAAGTGTTCCATGTCATTAGAATAAATGTGCATTGAAAGTTTAGACATCGTTAGTTAATTGTCTTGATGGTTAGATGATGATGATTTAGGTTGCATCTTGTTAGAGCCTTCACTTAGGTTGATCTTAAAGCTAGTTTTGGATTGAGAGATCAAAGCTAGAGCTTAAGCATTTCACGCCCGGTAGGTGCTCGATGAAATGCTTGAACCAAAGCTTTTTTGAGCTTTTCATGCCTAGCCAATGAGAGTTGATGTCTAGGGTGATTAGTGAACTAAGTGTGATATGATCCTGGATGAGCAGCTTGAACCCGAGCATGGAACTAAGCATGAACCTGTTGGAGAGCTTGTAGCCGAGGAGGAGATTGAAGCAAAGGAGCAGCTTGAACCGGAGGATGAGCCTAGAGCGGAGAAAGAGTATGGAAAAGATGTTATCTTAACCTCACTGGTTTTGATACCTGATCATCAAATGGGCATGTTTCTCATTTGTACTATTTTTCCCTTGTCAAGTTTTGTCCCAATGGGTTTTCTTGACAAGGTTTTTAACGAGGCAAATGATTCACATTCAAATCACCCATTTGTTGATCCAGCCCATGGCGTCACCTTTAGAAATTGGTTCAATGGATTATACATCAAGTCCAACCTATTTTCTACCCTTTACAAGCCCAAGAAGAGCCCAAACCAAGTGGTTTATTTGCTGGTCAAAAGGGGTGACGAAAATAAGAGTGCAAGAGTTATTATGGAGCCAAGAAGGGGAATGGTTATTCAAACTTGAGTCTTCATTTTCATTCAAACTTGTGTTTATTTATATTTGTCATTTTCGAGGCTTGTTTAATTGTTGTGCATGCAAGCCTTGTAGTTTTCTATTTAAACTCTTGTATTCCTCATTATCAAATCATCTAGTCTTTTAAATAAAAATCTCTTTCACTTCTAGATCAATCTCGTTGGTGAGTAATATCCATCGAAATCCTTTCATGCTTTTGGTGAGTCATATCCAAAAGAATCAAAGCGGAATATCAAGAGCCTTCCGCAACCCTTGTGAGACCATTCGATCCACATCCCTTGAAGCGATCCGTCGTTTGCAAGGCTTATCAAATCGTTACCCAAACCGTAGAGTGTGCGATCTAGGAGATTCGTAACAAGTGGTATCAGAGCACCACTCCACAACCGGGTAATTTCGTTCCTTATTTATTTTTGTGTTTGCGATTTTGTTTTTGTGTCTTTTCATCTTCTTTAAATTTATGGGTTTGAAATTTTTGTTGATTTTCAATTTTGTTTCGATTTTAATTAATTCAAAACCTCATCAAAAAAAAATATATATATATCTTGATAGATCTGTGTCTTATTAGAATTTTCATAATTTCAAAAATTCAAAAAAAAATAAATAAAAAAATCGTTTTTGGGTTTTTGAAAATTCCAGATTTTTGTGGTGATATTGGGAAAACCCTGAATTCTGCATACACTCACTTTGTTTGTTGTTTGATTTTGTGCGAGGAACAAAATGTCTTATGAAAGAAAAACCAGTACTTCACGGGCGAGAAGGGAACGAGAGGCAGTCTTTAATCAAAAAGTTGATGGCATGAACCAAAAGTTCGACGGTATTACACAACTACTCCATGAGATGATAGATCGCATGGCCACTCTCGAGGGGAGGACGCCGAGAAAGGAGGAGCCTGATCCCGCACCTATTTATGATGACTATGAAGAGGAGGAGCCTGATCCCGCACCTATTTATGACGACTATGATGAGGAAGAGCTTGAAACCGCGCCAATTTTTGACGAGTATGAGGAACATGCGGTGGATGGAGAGCTACTTGTAGCTAGGCGTGATCTTCTTTCTCAAGAGCAAAGGAAGAAAGAAAGCACTGACTTTGAGGACTCAACTTCAGAAAACAAAAGGACCGATCGATCGTTAGTTCCTAAGCACCGAAATTACTTGCAACAAATGAGGGAACGTTTAAAACTTCGAATCTCTACTGAGGGAGATGATTTTCATCAACCAAGTGGACCTTGTGGAGGTTCTGGTCGAGGCAGAAATCAATTAGGACATGAGGATTTTATACTTCCTTCACAAATCCTCTCCGATGGCCTTATCGTCGAAATAAAGCCTGCCGAGCCAAATGAGTATCTAAATGACCGATTCTCTTCCACTGGAGGTAAATTCACTCATCCAGTTCCATATTTTAAAACTAATGATTGTGTTGTTTTTTTGTTAGGACATACAGGTTCTATCTTGCTTCACAAATCACTTCTCGGATCCAAAGGAGACCAATTCGGACAAGGAGAAGGAACGGGAGTTGAGGGACTACTGAAACTTGTGAACAATGACCATTCTGACTTTGAAGACTCTAGGAAGCATGAGCAACTTCAGATCCCAGCACAGATCATTTGCAAGACCTACAATAAATGCTTGCAAGGAGCAACCGTTGAGACAATTCCTTGTTGCATCCGAAAAGGTAAGGAAATTGTTGTGCCTAATGCAACGATTCAAAGGTATGCATTTCTTTTTGTTCCTAAGCTGCTGGAATATGAACACATCAAAGAGATTTATATGTCAACTGTTGATTTTAAAGATGTGATTCATTATTGTGAGAAATTTGAGCATAAAAAGTTCTTTAGGCATGGAGGATTTTTATTTGATAAAACGTATGAACCGAATATAAATGATGTGCTGATAAATTTTGATAGACTCTCTAGAAGAACGCACTGCATTTCATACCATGACTTTAGAGAGGCTTCATATGATTTGAGATCATTTATTAAGATGTTTGATATGATCTACATTCGGATTTATAATAAACTCTTTGATGATCATGCTAAG
Organism: Eutrema yunnanense; assembly: GCA_002933935.1. Lineage (NCBI taxonomy): Eukaryota > Viridiplantae > Streptophyta > Magnoliopsida > Brassicales > Brassicaceae > Eutrema > Eutrema yunnanense. The sequence goes on along the minus strand of PKML01068496.1, from coordinate 35,291 downwards.
TTTTTGAAATTTATTTTAGATGATCTAAGTAAGAAACTATTTGTTGGTCAGAATAAGTATGTCTTTTGCACCTATAAACTTCTGTTTCGAGTTTTTGAAAGTGCACAGGATATACAAAAGGATAGCAACGTGATCTTTAAGCCTGGTTACCGGTTTTGGATTCGCATGAAGGAGAAACGCTTTCCATCCCAAAAGAATTCCAAACAGATGCTAAGAGGAGACTGTCAACTCCGAGTCATAGAACAGATCAATGCCTACAAGATCTGTTTGCAAGGTGAGCATAATTTTAATCACAGCTTCAGTTTTTCTAACTTAGCTCGTTTCCGTGCAGATTTTTCGGATTTGAAGTAAAATCCTTTTGAAGAGATCACGGATCCGAGGAGAATCTTACCGAGGTTAATCACGGATCCGAGGAGAATCTTACCGAGGAGACTTTTGCCGAGGAGAATCACGGATCCGAGGAGACTTTTGCCGAGGAAGCTTTGCACGTACCGGAAGGAGCAATGACGAGAGCTAAGGCGAGGAAGCTTAAGGATGCACTTGGAGGACTCGTTCAACATGTTCGTGAAGCCGTGGGTTTGGAGGAGGAAGTGCCTCGAACCGCATTGGTTTCGATACAAGTCCAAGTGTGCTCTTTTCCTTAGTCACGGTTTTTACCCAACGGGTTTTACGTGACAAGGTTTTTAACGAGG
>PKML01068496.1:0-28474 GCA_002933935.1 Eutrema yunnanense | reverse complement strand
ATAGCGAGCTGAGTGTTGGAAGGATTTTCGGGTGGATTCCCACGCCTTCGAGCCTGCTCCACGTTCCCGGGGTTACGATTCCATCGCCTTAAACCTCCGTTTAAGGATTATCCAAGCGTTACCAATTCCTTCGAGTCGATCCCGTGGACAGGGGTGTATTAGAGGGGATGATATGATCCTGGATGAGCAGCTTGAACCCGAGCATGGAACTAATCATGAACCTCTTGGAGAGCTTGTAGCCGAGGAGGAGATTGAAGCAAATGAGCAGCTTGAACCGGAGGATGAGCCTAGAGCGGAGAAAGAGTATGGAAAAGATGTTATCTTAACCTCACTGGTTTTGATACATGATCATCAAATGGGCATGTTTCTCATTTGTACTCTTTTTCCCTTGTCAAGTTTTGTCCCAATGGGTTTTCTTGACAAGGTTTTTAACGAGGCAAATGATTCATATTCAAATCACCCATTTGTTGATCCAGCCCATGGCGTCACCTTTAGAAATTGGTTCAATGGATTATACATCAAGTCCAACCTATTTTCTACCCTTTACAAGCCCAAGAAGAGCCCAAACCAAGTGGTTTATTTGCTGGTCAAAAGGGGTGACGAAAATAAGAGTGCAAGGGTCATTATGGAGCCAAGAAGGGGAATGGTTATTCAAACTTGAGTCTTCATTTTCATTCAAACTTGTGTTTATTTTTATTTGTCATTTTCGAGGCTTGTTTAATTGTTGTGCATGCAAGCCTTGTAGTTTTCTATTTAAACTCTTGTATTCCTTATTATCAAATCATCTAGTCTTTTGAATAAAAATCTCTTTCACTTCTAGATCAATCTCGTTGGTGAGTAATATCCATCGAAATCCTTTGATGCTTTCGGTGAGTCATATCCAAAAGAATCAAAGCGGAATATCAAGAGCCTTCCGCAACCCTTGTGAGACCATTCGATCCACATCCCTTGAAGCGATCCGTCGTTTGCAAGGCTTATCAAATCGTTACCCAAAACGTAGAGTGTGCGATCTAGGAGATTCGTAAAAAAGTGGGATTGGAGATAAAGCTTGTTAATTATCTTATCACAAACGAGAGTTTGATCTTGATTTGGTGATTAACAAAGTGATTAGTGCCACGAGAGTGGATTAATCAAAATTGTGAATTCCATGTTCTAGGATAGTGTTTAATTCAATCTTTATCATCATTGTTTGTTCATTAATCATCTTCTTGATAGTTAATTCATTTTCCAACACTTATATCTTTGTTTTCTTTCTTGCATTTTACATTCTTTGTTTAAAAATATAAAAACCCAAAAGATTTGCTCTAGCTTAGGAAGTTTCATGTATTCTTGGTGCATTGATCTTAACCTCTTTGGTTCGATACCTCTTACACTACATAGTATTTAGAGTAATTGATATGAGCTTAACACAAATTCCTACTATCAATATGTGCACTTGCATGCTTTAAGGTTTATAAATTTAAGACCTGAAGTTTAGGAGACGAATCCGATTCGCATCACCTTACTAACTATCTTTCTAACGTCTCGCAGAATAGCATTCCCTCCATGTGGATCGATACCTAAAGTACCACAACGCACGTATGTGCACTTGCAGGACTTTTAGATTTAAAAATTTAAAACCTGAAGTTTCGGAGACGAATCCGAGCGCATCAAGTTTTTGGCGCCGTTGCCGGGGAGGCAATCGCTACTCGTTCTGTCACACTTTAGAGGTTAGTAAATCGACTCTAGAACAAACTTTATCTTTTTAATTTTTGTTTTTGTTTTTTCTTCGTTTCATGCTTTGAAACATGAACTCGCCTCTGGAGCGAGATTGCTACTGCGAGCAAGGTTTCTACGACCCATCTTATGCTCACTACACTAATGATTCACATTACTATCGTGATTCGTACTACATGGATTATAAACCGGCACCGACCAACTACTCTCAAAGACACTACAAGCCTGATATGATCCTGGATGAGCAGCTTGAACCAGATGCTGAGGGAGCCGAGGGAAAGCAAGCTGAGGTTTATTCTGAGAGAAAACAAGCTGAGGGATCCGAGGGAACTGAGGGAACCGAGGGATTCTTTGCCGGGGGATTATGTTCCGAGGGATTCCTAACCGAGGGACATTCAACTGAGGGAGTTCTTGTCGAGGGTCATCCGACTGAGGGAAAATCAATTATTTCGAAGAAAGGAGCTAAGGCAAAACGATTCAAGAAAGTTTCGGGGAAATTATTTCATCAAGTGGGACTCGACCAGATTGCTTGGGCTCGGTTGAAGAAGTGTTTTCAAACCTCATTGGTTTTGAATAACAAGCCCAAGTAGATCAACAAATGGCTAAGTGGTTTAATTGTGCTTTTTTCCTCCACTTTGGTTTTGTCCCATTGGGTTTTCCAAAGAGAAGTTTTTAATGAGGCAATTGGATCACTTCCAATAAAATCCATTTGTTGATCCAAGCCCATGAAGCCCATCAACTTCAACTTCAAATTTCGAACATGGAAGGGCAAGGGTCATTAGTTTTCAATTCAAACTTTCATTTACTTTCTTTGTCATTTTCGAAGGAAAGTAATTGTTTCTCTCTCCTTCATGCAAGACCTTTGTATTTCTTTAAAACCCTTGTACTCTCATTTTTAAAAATCTATCTAGTCTTTTATCAAAAATCCTTTAAACTTTAGATCATCTTGTTGGTGAGTCATATCCAGCAAAATCCTTTGATGATTTCGGTGAGTCATATCCGAAGGAATCAAAGCGGAATATCAAGGGCTTTTCCGTAACCCTTGTGAGACCATTCGATCCACGTCCCTTGAAGCAATTATGTTGCTTGCAAGGCTTATCCAGTTCATTACTCAAACCGTAAAGTGAGAATCCTTGGGAGGAGCGTGTCAAGTGGTATCAGAGCACCACTCCACAACCGGGTAATTTCGTTCCTTAATTTTTTCTTTTGTTTTGCGATTTTTTTTTTAGTCTTTTCATCTTCTGTTTTTTTTTTTGTGTTTCGCATTTGTTCTTAATTTTTGCTTATAATTTTCGCATCTAGATCCTTGTTTAGGTGTTCATTTATTTTCGTTTGCATCATTAATCAAAAAAAAAAAAATTCTTTCGATTTGTTCTTCATATTTTGTCTTTTCATTTTCTGTTTAGATCGAGTATTTTGTGTGTGATGTGTGTCTAGTGTCATCCATTGTCACTTAGATTTAGTTCTGGTCGAAATATTTTAGTGTCTTTTCATCTTCATAATCGTGTTTGCATTACTCTATCTAGGGTTGTCGATTTTTTTTTAATTGTCTAAAATTTTTGTTGATTAAATCTTTGTGGAAACTAGTTGCTGGTGATTTCTTTGCTATTTTGTTTCAGGTTCGAAGATGTCAAGCAAAGGAGAAAATCTGTTCTACACAAGGTGTCGTGTTCAAGGAAAGGTATGCAGCCTCATGATCGATGAGAAAAATTGCAACAACGTGGTAAGCGAGTATATGGTCCGGAAGCTCGGATTAAAGGAGGAGCAGAACATATGGTTCGATGATGATTACAAATTAAGAGTGAGCCGCCAAGTGACGATTTCCATATCCATTGGAAAGTATGAGGACGAGTTGCTGTGTGACGTCCAACCAATGGATTCATGTCACATCCTTCTTGGAAGACCATGGCAGAATAAACGTCAAGCGATCCATGACGGTCTTAAAAACCGATTTTTGTTTAAATACAAAGGAGGAAGGATTAGTCTGATTTCGATGACACCAAATGAAATTCAACAAGATCTACTAATCCTAAAGCAAAGGGTAAGACAGGTTGTAAGTGAATCTCTTAACCTTCTTCAAAAAGAAAAAGATCTTTTAAATGATTGTGAGAAAACTCCTACGAGTTTAATTAACGTTGCACCGGAGTTGCCGTCTCCGAGTGAGAAAGCTTCTCTTTTTCAGAATCTTAAAGACACAGGAGGTGATCCCACGAAGTCCCCATCCAATCAAGAAGAAGAAAATCCGCTCAAAACATGCCCAGCAAAAACGTTCGATCAATCCTTTTTACTCGAACGCAAAATGTGCAATTACTTGGAGCGATTGAGGGATGAGCTAAATCAATGAATTTCCACTGAGGGAAACCATTTTTGCCGTCCAACAATACCTTTATAAGAAAATAGTCAAGGCAAAAATCAAGTAGCTCATGACAATTCAATTTGCCTTTGAAAACTACACTTACAGACAAGGAGAAGCATGCCGAGAAAAAGAGGCATCCAAACGATCAAAATGCTGATGGGTCAGGTAAGTTCACTCCTCCAGTTACATATTTTAGAACTAATGATTGTGTTGTTTGGTTGTTTGGACAAGCAGGTTATGTTTTGATGCACAAATCATAAAACTGATCCGATGGAGCTCAAAACGGACGAGGAGGAAGAACGGAAGCTGAGGAACCTTCTCAACTTGTGAACAATGACCAATCTGACATGAAGAACTCAAAGAAGCATGAACCGCTTCAGATCCCAACACAGATCGTGTGCAAGACCTACAAGAAATGCTTGCAAGGAGCAACCGTTGAGACAATGCCTTGTAGCATCCGGAAAGGTAAGAAAATTGTTGTGCCTAATACAACGATTCAAAGGTATGCGTTTCTTTTTATTTCTGAATCTAAGTTGCTGGAATATGAACACATCCAAGAACTTTATTTGTCAAATATTGATTTTAAAGATGTGATTCATTATTTTGAGAAATTTGAGCATAAAAAGATATTTAGGCATGGAGGATTTCTTTTTGATAAAACGTGTGAACCAAATATAAATGTCGTGCTTATGGATTTTGATAGACTCTCTAGGATAACACATGGCATTTCATATCATGAATTTAGAGAGGCTTCATATGATTTGAGATCATTCATTAAGATGTTTGATATGATCTACATTCTGATTTATAATAAACTATTTTCTGAAATAGAGAAGTATGCCCTTTTTGTGTTTGATCTTGTGTTTCAAGCTATTGTTGTGAAAGCACATGGTATACAGAACGAAGAGCTGAACTTTCAGGCACCAAAATCGTGGCTCTTCCATGTTTGGCTTAAGAAGATCATTGTTCAAGTTGATCTTGAACCAATGAAGTATTTGAGGAAGGAGCAGCACCCAAACGAGAGGCAATGTCGATTGATCTTTGAGCCTGGTGGACGTTTTTGGATTCATATGAATATGAAGGAGAAACGTTTTCCAACAAAGATCAATGCCTACAAAATCTGCTTGCAAGGTAAGTATTTTCTGATTTTAAACCTCAATGATTCTAACTTAGTTCGTTCCCTGCATATTTTTTGGATTTGAGGTCAAATCATTTTCAAGTGGGAGAGGATGATATGATCATGGATGAGCAGCATGAACCAGATGATGAGGGAGCCGAGGGAAAGCAAGCTGAGGTTTATTCTGAGGGAAAACAAGCTGAGGGAACCGAGTGATCCGAGGGATTCGAGGGATCCGAGGGATTCGAGGGATCCGAAGGATCCGAGGGAACTGAGGGAACCGAGGTATTCTTTGCCGGGGGATTCTGTTCCGAGGGATTCCTAGCCGAGGGACATTCAACTGAGGGAGTTCTTGCCGAGGGTCATCCGACAGAGGGAAAATCAATTATTTCAAAGAAAGGAGCTAAGGCAAAACAATTCAAGAAAGTCTCGGGGAAATTATTTCATCAAGTGGGACTCGACCAGATTGCTTGGGATCGGTTGAATAAGTGTTTTCAAACCTCATTGGTTTTGAATAACAAGCCCAAGTAGATCAACAAATGGCTAAGTGGTTTAATTGTGCTCTTTTCCTCCTCTTTGGTTTTGTCCCATTGGGTTTTCCAAAGAGAGATTTTTAATGAGGCAATTGGATCACTTCCAATAAAATCCATTTGTTGATCCAAGCCCATGAAGCCCATCAACTTCAACTTCAAATTTCGAACATGGAAGGGCAAGAGTCATTAGTTTTTCAATTCAAACTTTCATTTATTTTCTTTGTCATTTTCGAAGGAGAGTAATTGTTTCTCTCTCCTTCATGCAAGACCTTTGTATTTCTTTAAAACCCTTGTACTCTCATTTTCGAAAATCTATCTAGTCTTTTATCAAAAATCCTTTAAACTCTAGATCATCTTGTTGGTGAGTCATATCCAGCAAAATCCTTTGATGATTTCGGTGAGTCATATCCGAAGGAATCAAAGCGGAATATCAAGGGCTTTTCCGCAACCCTTGTGAGACCATTCGATCCACGACCCTTGAAGCAATTATGTTGCTTGCAAGGCTTATCCAGTTCATTACCCAAAACGTAGAGTGAGAATCCTTGGGAGGACCGTGTCAAAGCCACATCCTTACTTCGAGCATCGTTGCCTTCAATGTGCCACACATGAGCCTCTCGACGATGAGGAGAACACCAGTCTTCTTCAAAAACTCAACGAATCTATGCACGAAGATGAGGGGTACTACGTACTTTCCGAACTCGATGGAGAACCCGTATTCAAATTGGTTATAAAGGAGTCATCAAATGAAAGTATATTGGATTCTCAAACTCATACCATAAAAGAAGAACATAAAGGAGAAGAAGGACATGCTTCTACTCCTACTTCTCACCACATTGAGCGTGAGGCAGACCTCGTGACGGATGAGACACTAACAGATGCATCCGAGCAACCATTGAAGACGCTTTCTAAGTTGAAGGATCCCGGAAAACTTGTTGTTCCATGCTCGATCAAGGTAATGAAATTTTGTGATTCCCATTTTATGAACACATGCAGCGGAGATGAACCACTCTTAGACCATGGAGGAGCTAGAAGAAGGTGCACCGTCACACTAGAGGAAAACATCAAACCGACAATTTCGACGTGCTAAAAGATCCCTTTTGATGCACATTCGATCCTTGCTCAAATGATACGTGGTGGAGACTTAATTGAAGCTAAGGTGAAGCTTATATGGCCCTCAAGACTCTTCACAAGAAAGACGACGTAGAGATGAGAAACATGACGAACCAAGCAAATCAGCCCGAGATACCTCCGCCGCGGTCGCACCTCCTCCACCCGCGGCCAAGCCCTCTTCCACCGAGGGCGCGCTTCACCGACCCACGGCCAAGCCTCCACACGCGGCCAGCCCCTATTTCTCCATTTCTTCGATTGTTCGTGATCTTGCCACACCTTTTTGAGAAAACCGTCTTCACCTTGGATGCTTCACCACTTCAGATCATGAAGGACCATTCCCCCGTGCAACTTTGATATACTCATATATTGCATGTTTTAGCATGCATTTCATTTAGAATTTTGTGTAAATTCGCATGCATAATCATGGTTTTGTCTTGCATTTAGGTCTTATTTAGAGTATTAGGTATTTGCAGTAGGTTTAGTGCATTCTTGCATGTTTTGGAGTATTTCGTAGGTGATTGGAGGCAATTGGGCATAGTTGGAGAGTTGGACTTAAGTGGAGTGCAAAGCTCATCCGAGACACCGGAAAGATGTAGCTGGACGAAGGCCCTCCGTTATGAATCAGCGTTGAAGCTCTTCATAGGAGTTTTAGAGGAGTGAGTTATCTGTCTACAGGAGTTGGATTCAGGCCATTTGGACATATGGTTAAGGAGTTACTGAGGGTTTACTGAAGACGTCTCTGCCTGGCCGAGAAGCTCTTACCTTACCGGATGCATGCACCGGCCCGCACAAGAATTCCCCTCAGCCGGCATGCGACTTTCTCGGACGCGTGCACCGGTTGGAGTTGGCCCGGCATCAAGACGATGAAGATGCTTGCACCGGCCCGACACAACGCACCTCACACGTCCGGGATTGCATGAAGACCTGGGCAGGGAGTTTCCCGGCCTTCCATCACGGCAAGAAGCCGCCCGGTGCCACACCTTTCGGCGACAACTTCTCACACCGGTCAAGTGCACCGGGCTCGCGCTGGCCGGTATTGGAACGACGACCCAAATCTGACCGGGTCAAAACCCGGTTCACCCACTTTCTATTTTAAATACAATTAAACCTAATTTTATTCACTAAGCTTTTCTTAAGTCTAAAACCCTCACCTTTGAGAGAGAACTTGAGATTTGTAAGAAGGATCCTTTGTTTTATGCAATTTAGTGTTGATTTCTATCAATCTCTTCCATCTTTCTTCTCTCTATCTTGATTATCCAACACTCATCCATGGATTCAACCTCTATCCATATCGATTTTGGGTTGTTCTTGATGGGTCTTGAGTAGTCTTTTAGGATCTTTAGATGGGGTAGATTAGGGTGATCTTAGGCGTGGTTTATGGTGTTTAGGGATAGATTATCTTATTTCCTTCCTTGAATAGTGTCCTTAATGCTAGATCTAGCTTGAAGAAGTATATCTAGATCACAAGGTATTTCATGCACACCAAGTGTTTGATGAAATGCCTTGATGAATTATTCAAGGGATTTATGCTCCTAACCTAAGAGATTAGTAGTTTAGGGCATATCTTTGGTTGATCTTGTTATTATTCTTAATGCTTGCTAATTGTTAATCCACAAATGAGAATTTGCTAATGGATTTGATAATTAACATAGTGATTAGTTGCTTGAAAGAGAACTAATCAAGATTAGAGATCTATTGCCTAGGGATAGCTTGTTTGAGTGAAAGAATTGTGCTTGGGTCACCTTAATTCGATAACCCTATCTCTAGATTCGCTTTCGTTATTTGATTTACATCTTGCTTAGTTATTGCATTGCTTGTCTTGAATTGGATACTTAACAACAAACCACACTTGTTTAGCTTAACTTACTATAAGCACCTTGCATTCTTAGTGATTAGAATAATCCCAATTATGGATTGATAACCTCTTTACTACATCGTATTGGGGATATTGATACCTCATAGAGACTAAAAAGTCTTGTATCAAACTTCCAACATGATTCGATCTTATGACGTCATGCAAACCTCATACCCCTCAACGTACAAGCATCCAACACGTTCGCCAAGCACGGACAAAGCAAAACAACAATACTCCAAGGAAGCTCCAAGTCTGATTTTCCATTGTGATCTCGGAGGAGATCACCATCTCGGAATTGATGACCAAAATTCCGAGTGGGAATGGCGTGATATACTTTATACGAATGATTACAAGGTTAAATCAAAGGAAACTTGTTTTTGGACAAGACCTTTCTTCGAATGAGCTCACCTAGCTACAAACGTCGAGCTAAACGACTTTAAACTAAAGCGCTCAATGGGAGGCAACCCATTTCGGTACGTTTTTATTTTTAGCTTTTCTTTCTTTTTCTATTAACGTTTTCTTTTTCTTAGTTTTCAACTTTCAAAAAATCAAAAACCCAAAAAAAGAAAAACCGAAAAGACAAAAAAAAAAAGAAATCATGGTTCAAAGTTGCTTGGTCCAGCACGAACCCCAAGGAAGGACTTGACCGCAAAAGGAGCCGTCAACCACGGGTGCAAAGCCCCGAGCCGCGGCCAGCCGCCCATTCACCGCGGTCGCACACACTAGACCCGCGGTGAAGCTTCATGTGATCGTGGGTGCAGCCCTTCGACTCGCGGCCAACCTCCTGTCGATCCCTATCGATTTCCCTCAATCCCCGATAGATTTCCCTCGATCTCCGATCGATTCCAAACAATTCCCCATCATCCCCACATCCCATTCCAATCACCACAACACCATTTTCCATCCCCCATTCACCACCATTCCATTCCCACATCAATTCCTCAACCACTTCCAAGTAAAATTTATTTTTCCTTAAACTTTTTCAATTATTACATACATCTATTTCTCGTCCTTACTCAATTTACTTAACACTGAGGACAGTGCGATTTAAGTCTGGGGGAGGATTCCATCCCTTACTAACCACCATTTTCTTTCATGAGTCTTTGCATTTGCATTTTTCACGCTATCTTTAAAAAAATTCAAGTTTTTTTCAATAAAGTAGGAATACGTTTTGAGGGAATGATGAAAGAAATCCATGATGATAACCGACCAATGTGCTCCTACGCTATTTCCTGGTAACATGCTCTTTCGTAATTTGGTTCTAAACTAGGCGGTAGCTAGAGTTTCTATTTAATGTGAAATCCGCAGAGGAATTTAGATCGTAGAGATTCTTTATGATGAAATATACTAGCTCTATTATACTTGGACTTTAACTTGACTTAATTTTCTCATAAAATGTTTAGGCAAAGATAATGAATCATACATTCATGACGTTCTTTTACCTTTTACCACTCTTTGTCGTATATGAATGGCCAGCTCATCTTTAGATGGTACCCCAACCGAAACATAACCCTTGTTCAAACCTCATGCAACTCTATATGTGTTTTATGTGCATATGTATGCAAAAACGCCGGAGAGGGAGGAACGACACAATTTTCGGTCACTAAAGACGAAGATAATACGCGAATGGTGGAGGTGAATTCAACAGATATAAGAGCTTGGTTATGCCTTGGAAAACTCAAAAATATGGTAAATTTTCTTGCCCCTAAGACTCTATCTCATAACGTTTCCCCCTTTCAAAAAATAAAAATAAAAAAAAATCGAAAATAATCGAAAGGGAAAGGAAACAAGAGCCTAAAAAGAGTCTAGGTTGGTCGAAATTATTATGAGGCATCCATGGTTCGTGTGTGAGAAGTCTGTCATTCCGAGCCCACAGAAACATCTCAGTCTGGGGGAATGACATATAACTTTTGTTTTTGGAGAAAGGAGGAAGTGTAACATATTTATGTAAGAAGAACTGACTGCAAGTTGTGGTTATCAATAGGTTCTTCCGATGGCATCCACGGCGTTCATGAGTGACTCAGATGAGGAGGCGATTATTATCGCCCACGAGCAACTTAGGACGCCGGTCGTGAGAGATGACTTGGACTTTGAACGCCAAAGGCGGAGGCAATGATTTTGCAGCAGCCGGCGGCGAAGGAGTCCAAATCACAGGACCTGGAGTAACTGATGATTGAACCCAAAATTCATCTATGTATTTCGTCTCCATTGACTTGATGCTATCATATCAATATGAGTAAAATATTCGCTCATGTTTCCTAAAAGTACTCATCCAACCAAGAAGCAAACTTGTAATCGACAAACTAATTGTGGCCGATCATGTAATTTATGTATTTCCTTCAAGTTACAAATCGAAAACATATAGTCTAGATGCAAATCTCTACTAGTATCGATGCCAACAAAAAAAAAGACTTTCTATCCGAAAATTTTGGTGACGTGGCAGGCGATTTTTTTGGCGATTAGGGCTTCTTTTCAAATTTTCCTTTGGCTGCACGTATGGCGGCTCCGGCGGCTCATCCGCCCCTGGCTCAGGACGAGATGGGAGATTCGGTCTCGTCGAGTGTAAGAGTGGAGGGAGCGGCGGTGAATAGCCCTGTTCAGACCGAAAGTGACAAGATCTCGAAGGATGCGGAGGTCTCGTCAGCTCCTCAACCTGTAACTAAACCATTATGGTCTACTATCGTTCAAAAAAAGTCTGGTCTCATGAAGCATGACATCACAGTTACGATGATTGAAGGATCACCGACGGTGGAGATCTCGGATGACATTATTGAAGGCTCTGCTCCCCTATGGGAGGAAATTATCATCAGAAAGTTTCTATCGACTGCTCCACATGTGGCTAAAGTCCATGTGATCGTCAACAAAATCTGGAACCTTGGAGACAAAAACATAAAAATTGATGTCTTCGTGGTGAACCAGACCATGATGAAGTTCAGGATTCGGGAAGTTTCGGCTCGAAACAGAGCATTGAGAAGAGGGATGTGGAATATCGCGGATGTTCCAATGATCGTTTCAAAATGGTCTCCGAACGTCGAAGAAGCTCAGCCAGAATTAAAGTCAAATCCAATGTGGATCACTTTAAAAAATGTTCCGCCAAAGATGTTTCACTGGAAGGGTTTAGGCTTTCTTGCTAGCGCGGTGGGCGAGCCAAAGAAGCTCCATCCAGACACAGAAATCTGTAAAAGTTTTGATGAAGCAAAAATCTTTGTGGAAGCAAATTTAACCAAAGATTTGCCAAAGCAATATAGATTCACATCGGAAAGGGGAGTAGACTCAATTGTGGAGTTCAAATATATGTGGCTTCCACCAAGATGCATTCACTGCTCGAAATGGGGTCATCTCTCGGAGTCATGTATGGTAACTGGGGGAAAGAAAACGATCCTAAAGAAACATGTTGAAGAAAGCAAAGAGAAAGTTGTTAATTCAAAAAGCATAGGAACTGAGAAATTGTCTAATATGCAAGTGGTGGAGTCTACAGTCAGTTTGGAAGTAATTAACCAAGAGCAGACACAAGTGCTTAACGAGCAGACAGGGAACTTAATTGGATTGCCGATAATTGGAGAGAACTCTATTGATCAAGAAGAAGGTGAATGGTGTCAGATTTCTCCCTCAAAAATTGGGAGAAACTCAGGAAATCGGGGGCAAGAAAAGGAAAAAATCTCTGTTTCCCCCTCTCGTTTCGCAATTCTGGCTAGAGCTGAAGGGAAAGAGGCTTCTGAGGAAGGGGAAATTGGGCATCAGCAGTGGTTCAGACTGGAAAAGAAACTCTAAGAAGGGAGGAGACAGAGGTATCATCTTGCAAATCGGGGGATAAACCGTCTGAACCAAATCAGCAGAACAAGCACAATGCAGGAGGGACTCGTCCCTTTCCACCTCGGATCTTAAAAAGAAGTACAAAATCTTTGGCAGACTCAAATGCTTCAAATGCTAGGGACACAAAACCTAGCATTTCAAGTACAAGGGTGCTAAGGAAAAAAAATTAATCCATGTCGGGTTTCTTTTGGAATGTTGATATATCATGGTTTTTACCCTGTTTAAGCCATGATATAAGGCTGTTTTATCGAGTCTTTATTCTATTATAGAGTCTTTTAGAGTCTTTTACAGGTTTTAGCACATTTGGAGCATTATTGGAAATATTAGAGTTTTATGGAGCATTATGGAGCAAAACTGAAGTCTGGTGACTAAGTACTTGATCGAAGCGTCAAGCATCGATCGATACCCCCTTGTATCAATCGACACCCATCGGAGCAGAATACAAGTCGCGACTTTAATGAAGTTTAAAGAATTGCAGAACTTGCCCAGAAGACTTTAATATTTACAAGAAGACCCCAATTCGTGTTTAGACTATTTAATTAGGTTTTACAGCCACTTGGGATGTGGGCTTTTTCATTAATTTGAGTTTAGAGCTTTTGAGAGGGGAGACAAGTCAGAACTCTGTTCGTCTGAGAGAAGATTTCGAACCCCTGTTTTACTCTACTCTTATTTATTTTATTGATGATTTATTCAGTTATGTTGATTGTTTCATTCTCCATGTCTGAGTAGATCCCTTGTTAGGTTCAGGGTTCTCAATAGGGTTTTCTCTGAATGCTAGGTTGACTTATCATTAGGATTCATATCTGAATTAGTTCTTCGCCATAGGTTGTTTGCAAAGCTAATTCTAGATTGATCACCTAGAACTTAGATCTTAGGATAATTGATTAGGCGCGAGAGTGCGATTAATTACCTGACAGAACCTAAGGTGAGCAAAACACTACTCGCAAAGAGATTTGGTTTAGTTGTTTTGTGAACATATCAAACTTGTAGATTAAAAGCTGATTTAGACTTTAGGATTCGCAAAGAGATTTGGAATTCCTAGGATTTAGATTTAGATAGCTCTCACAACGAGTGTTGGTAAGTTATACTTTAGTGATTTGAGTTCAAGAACCGCGCTAAATCTGAATCATGTTAGTTAGTTTATCTGCATTCAGTGATTCCCTGAGAAATCCCCTGAACCTAGCCTTTCTCCAATTGAATTTACAACCGTTTAATTTAAGTCATGTTTTCAATACCATTGATTGCTTAGCGTGATTTTCACCTATATAATCTATTGTGTGTTTCTGTGAGTCCTTGTGTTCGACCCCTAGCTATACTACGACAACTGCTTTAGTATCTAAATAGGGTATTAATTTGAGCATATCAAATTTGGCGCCGTTGACGGGGACTCAATTCGCCATTAGATTACGTTTGTGAATTTCGACTAAGTTTGTCGGTATCGGTCGATACTATCTAGTATCGGTCGATCCTCGCCGTCTTCCTTTGTTGATATCGATCAACACCACTTGGCATCGATCGGTACTCATCGTGTTACAAGTTACTAACGTTTCTGACTCTTGTTTTCATGTGCATGCCTAATCGTGAAACCAGAAAGAACAAGAGTACTCAGCTAGTTCAACTGTCATTGGAGCAACTAGCACTTGTGGAACGCGCAAACATAAGGAAAAAGAAACCAGCGGCTATGAACAACAATCAAGTAGAGTTGGTTCGAGATGACGCTGGTGCCTACAGGGACCCATAGGGTCGTTTGTGCAATGAAAGAGGACAACATCTGGATGGAGAGGAGAACATCATTCTACCTGCTCCCGTTGTCGCTGGGAACGCGAACGCAGTGAATGCTGAGAACGCTGGGAATGCGTACGCAGTGAATGCTGAGAACGTTGTGGCAAATAGTGGTAGGACGATTGGTGAGTGCAATAGACCTGACCAATCGCTCTGCGATTCGTCCTCCTGCCTATTAGAGGAATGACTTTGAGCTGAAGCCTGCATACTACACTCTTGTGAGCCAGCATCTTTTTCATGGTCTTTCCAGCGAACATCCCATGGATCACATTGAGAGGTTCGAGGACTTGGTCACTAGCATCAAATGCAATGGAGTGTCCTACGACTACCTCTTCTGCAAGATTTTCCCATACTCACTTGGTGGGGAAGCAACTTACTGGCTGAAGCAGTTGACTCCTGGATCGCTGACTACCTGGGATCAAACTAAGACTGCTTTTCTGAACAATTTCTATGATGATGCACGATCTGAGGATCTGAGGAACAAGATCTCCCAGTTTTCTCAAGGACCTACTGAGGCGTTCAAGGCTGCGTGGACGAGATTCAAATCGTATCAGAGAGATTGTCCACATCACGGATACTCTGATGTTCAGCTGATGGGTTTCTTCTTTAGAGGGCTCGATTGGAGGTACCAAATGACTTTGGATGCTTCAAGCAATGGAAACTTCAACACCAAATATCCTGATGAAGCCTATGTCATGATTGAGAACTTGGCGTCTAGCAATAGCACCAAGAATGCTGATTTTGAGCGGAAAAGACTAGCTGGTAACGTGGATGGTTCGCAGATCGCTGATTTCCAAGCTAATTTAGACTCTATGCACAGTCTTCTGATGGGCAAGACACATAAAGCTGTTCGCTTTGCTGACGATGTCAAGATATTCAACGAAGATGAAGTAGAGGATGTTAACTACATTGGTGGTTCTGGTTTTCAGGGTCAGAGAAATCAATTCAACAACAACCGAAACTTCAACAACAACTCGCAGCAAGGAGGGTCGAATCAGTTTGGCCAGAAACCATCTCAGAACATTGGCTATGTCAGGAACTATGGAAATTCATCTTATCAGTCTGTACCGGCTAAGCTCCCAGATAGCAAGATCGAGAGTATGTTCGAACAGCTGATTCAAGGACAACAGCAGCTCACAGTGAATCTCAACGAAAAGATAGATGATGTATACAAGGATCTGAGTGGAAGGATTGACGCGCTCGATACTCATCAGAAGATGTTGGAAACGCAAGTAGCTCAGACTGCAGCAGCTGTCAAAGGAAAGGTGACTCAGGCACAGAAGGAATACGTCAATGCCATCACTTTGAGAAGTGTAGGAGATCTCGAAAACCTTGTAGAATGTGATTTCGATACTGATTCGTCAGTATCGATTGATACCACTGCTGATATCGATCGATACCACTCTGAAGAATTGACGTATGAATCTAGTATCGATCGACACCAACCTGGTATCGATCGATACCCCCTCAGAGGCCGAACCAGTGGTGGTTAAGGAACGTGTTTACAAACCTAAGAAACCAGATTTTCGACCACCTAAACACCTAAGAGATCCCATCTCTCCAAAGCAGATGCGTGGCTTTGAGAAGATGGTGCGAAGAATCCCATCCACACACACTTTTGAAGAAGCTCTTGAGTACATGCCTCTGCTAAGTCACTTCCGGGATTGCAGAGAGACTGGGGAAGAGATTAAGGAACTCTTCATCAAGGTAAGAAGTCCACTTCCTCCACCGAAGCGGCTGACTAAGAAGGAAGACCCAAGAAAATTTTTAGTTCCATGCTCCATCTCTGGAGTTGAAATCAAGGAATCACTGGTTGATTCGGGGTCCAGCGTGAATGTCATTTCAAGGGCACTCGCAGAGGAGCTTAAGATCAATGACATACAATCTACTCATATGCCTTTCACATTCGCGAACTCTTCCACATCTATTCCGTACGGTCAAATCCATGACTTGATGGTTAAGGTAGGAGACATTCTGGTTCCTACTGATTTTCAGGTTGTGGAGATGCATGCAAGGTCTAGCACACCTTTGATTCTTGGAAGACCGTTCATGGCTACTGCTGGTGCAGTTATGGACACACCCAGTAGGAAGATTTCATTCTCGTACATTGACGAAGAGGTCTCCTACGAAGCCATCCCTCCTAGAAGAGCCCCCACACAGATATCCTGCATCTCTGTTGGTGCAGGAGAAACACTGATGGTTGATCTTTTGGACGAGCCCGATGCTGTGACAACTGTCATGGAAGCTTTAGATCACCCTCCTATCATCGCCAAGAAAGTCATCAAAAAGACTAATGCAAAGAAGAAGGTGAAAGACAAAAGCGTCGAGAACGCTACATGTATCACCTTAATCCCTCAGAAGAGTGATGGAGATTCGATCGAGTACAAGGTGAAATGCAAAGGATGCTCGAAACCGTTCTCTAAGGCCAGAATCATCATAACCCCTGAGCTGAAAGAAAAAGGGCAAGAGGTTATTAAGCGTATGCTGCGCAAAACTCTGAGTTTGGAAATGTCTAGTTGTGGGACTTGCATGGGAGTGAGCTCCCTACTTCCTTCCGACTGATTGTCGGTAAAGTCAATCTCGTGACGTTAAACAAGCGCTGAATGGGAGGCAACTCATTGGTAAGTCTGTATATACGTTTTTATTTTCCTTTGTTTTTGATTTTTGGTTTTGTGTTTTGTGTCAAACGTGAAGCAGATTCAACAAGGAGTATCGATCGACACCAGTCAGTGTCGATCGATACCAAGTGTCATGGAAAAGGAGCATAATTTTCATAAGTATCGATCGATACCTCTAGGTATCGATCGATGCTCCACGGCCAGGTAAGTTTCCTTAAAACCCTACGGTTTTTCCTTTCTTCTCCACCGCCTCTATCGCTCGATACAAATACCGACCTCTCTCTCCCAAAATCACAAATCTTCGTTTCTCAACGGATTTGAGTGATTTTTGTGCCTATTCTGCTTGGATTGTCATCCTCTGTCTCATTCTCTCACTCATTCTCGCGATCTACAAGGTAGGAACCACGATTTCTCATCTATTCACTCTGTGACCCAAGGTTTGATTTTTGATTTTTTAGGCCTCTAGAACTTATTTTAATGGAAGATTACCACTTAATTTGTGTATTCTAAGCTTAGTCGAATCCTGCATTGCACCTAATTGCCTTGGGATTACACTTGTTTAGTTTTCGGATTTGTGTTCTTCGCTGGAAATCAATACATGTGCGAGTATCGATCGATACCAAGTGGTATCGATCGATGCTCATTATTTTACTTGGCCGAGATTGCAGTGTTTGAAAGAGATGTTGGATTTATGCCATGTTTTGTGTTTGCTAATGATGCAGATGTCCACGCGAAAGCGAATACGTACTGATACCGCATCCAGCTCTAACCCACCACAGAAAGAGTATCAGTTGGGTGCTCAGGTCGAGTTTTTCCACCACGGGATTTGGACACCATGATCGGTCATCGCTTGTCTTACCAATAGCCGCTACAAGGTTCAGACAGCCAACTCTACCGATTTTACGCTAGCTTTCGGCGTCAACCTACGCGAAGCACCGTCCGTTTCCCCTACGCCTTCATCACCATTGCCTCCTCGCCCAACAGTTTGTTTTCCTTGGCCTAAAATCAGTGAGAAGGCCAAGATACGCTTGAGGGGTGATTACGAGGGGACAGACAAGGAGATCACGGAGAGAAAAGCTTGCACCGATAGGCCCATTTCCGAGGAGTGGGACGATTATGATTCGATCTCCTACAACGCATGGCAGTTAGTTGATGTGCGCCCCACTCAATTTGCTGATACACACGCTATGCGGCATCTAGGTTTTGATAAGGAGCTCGATGGATTGATCCGCAAGATCGGATTGGGGACGATGCCTACGCGGCAATATGACCTATACCATGATTTGGTTCGCCAGTTCCTTGCTTCTGTTCGTATCTACTACACCGGAGAGCCTCCAGTGACCGCACAACAAGGTGTTCTGACTTTTTTGATTCGCGGCGTGCGATATAGGAAATCTTTTCAGGAGCTCTGTGACATATATGGTTTTCACAGGGATTTCCCCAAGTGCGAATTTCTGCGCAAGTTCATGGATGTTGAGGCGTTTTGGTTTCACTTTGGGCACGGAACCAATGACAGCAAGACCACTACACAAATGGATGTGCGCCATCCAGTCATGCGCTGCCTTGTGAGGATCATGAGAAACACTCTGTTGTGTAAGATGGAACCGAACAAGATGAGAGTTGTCGAGCTGATTGTTCTGGCCATTGGGATTGGAGACCTTATTTCTGATGAGGCATATGAGTGGCCTGAGATGGACCTCGCGGTCAACTTAGGTGCTGTCTTTGCGCACCATTTGGAGTCGCTGAAGGTTAAGCCTTTCACCGGCCGCGGCAAGACTTCTAGGACCACATGCCGAACGAAGACCGAGACGGTGGGCAGTCTTCTCACTCCCATCTTTCTGCACTTAGGGATCAGCACCACTAGTTGTTCGATTGTGACTTCCTGCGAGCTCATGGACGAAGCGCACTTGGAGCATCTATGTTGGCTGAAGCCGGTCAGACGTTGGGTTTTCAGCACTTCTGTTGGGAACCATCTGGTTCAGCTCCCCAACACCAATCTGACAGACATAGGCGGTAACCCTACTCATTTGCTTTTCACACCTGCCCCTACTGACATGGAGCCTGCACCAGTTACACGACGGCGAGGCTCAACCACTGGAGCACTACCACATGCATCTGACCCTGATGGGGGTCAACCGCGACGCGAACCACCTCCTTTCGCTGCTGCGTTTTCTCTTCCTTCACTACCTGAGATGGAGATGGATCCCTTTCAGCGATATGTAGTCGCGAGTCTGCAGACGATCTGCACCGCCATTACCTCATCTCGACATCCTGTTTCACCACGTTCACCTTCACATACCGTTGCTGCTGCTGAAGATGAGAGTGATTCTGAGGAGACAGAGGATTAGTCTTCTCTATCTTCACGTTTGTATTTTTCTTTCTTTCTTTTTCCTTTCTTTTTATTTTCTGTTGAACTTATGTCAGTATTGTTTTTGCATTTGAACTTCTTTGGATTTATTTTTGATCTACCATGTTGCTTTTAACCTGTTTTTGAGTGTTCCTAACAGTGCTAACATCTAACGCAATGGAATGCTTTCTCTGGTTAAGCAACTCACGGTTGGTATCGATCGATACCTGCCAGTATCGATTGACACCCTGCAATGGTACGGTTTCTGGTTTTCATAATCCACTCAGTTCATCTGTTTTCCTTCACCAACTCTAGGCTGGATAACACTGGAGACAGTGTTGTTTAAGTCTGGGGGAGGTAGTCGCTGACATTTGTTTTTGTTTTTCATAGAGTCAGTCCATTTTTGAGTCATTCGCTGTTTTATTGAGTCGTTTTATTGAGTCAAAATTTTGTCTGAGACTGTGATCTTTTTCTTGAATATGTTGATTTGACCTTGCTTCTAAGTGACTATTGTTACAGAATCAGCTCTAGATCGACTAATGAAAAATCCAAAGGCTAACCGGTTAACCAGAAAACACTCATGTTTCCAGCAAAGTTCCTTAAAGCCTGAGCCAAATTTTTGCACTTCATCGATGTGGTTAGTACTCTTAGAGCTTGATTCCTCATTCGTATCTGACAAAAGAACCCCATATGTTTTAAAATAACGATATTTCTCTCCCTATAACAAGTTAATTAATAAGTGCATTAAAAGATGAAATGATTTTCTTCTGAGTAGAGGGTTAGGAAAATTTCCAACGATCCCATTATTCTACTCAAGAGGGAATGATCACACAGAGGATTGGAAGCGAGGCTAGGATTTTCCTATTATGTCATTATTCGCCTACATCCTTTGATACATTGAGAGGGAAGAACCGGGGATTCGGTGGCTAACACCATCAATACTCGCGTCTCATACCTTGATGTGTATATGCAGAGCTGAAAATAAATAAAAAAGAACATAATAAGAAATAAGTTTGGGGGAGAGAAATAATACCAAAAAGTGTGAAAAATGGTGGTTCTTTGTCATGATATTGTATGGGAAAGAATCTAGAAGGTTCTTGATACTAATTCGCAGAGATGAAACTGGCGAGGATGGCTTGATTTAACAATGCTGTGAGATAATGGGTGTAGTCTGGGAAGCTGCGAATGTCTACGGAGAAATACATGGTGATTAGATCAAAAGCTGGTTAGGTGACATTTGGGTACTTGGAAAATTGGTCATTGCAATGTTTCAAGGACAGGTGAGTCTCTACGTTTTCAAACCTCTTTCTCTTGTTTAGTCTTCTATTTGCTTGAGGGCAAGCAAAAGGCTAAGTCTGGGGAGTTGATATATCATGGTTTTTACCCTGTTTAAGCCATGATATAAGTCCGTTTTATCGAGTATTTATTCTATTATAGAGTCTTTTACAGGTTTTAGTACATTTGGAGAATTATTGGAAATATTGGAGTTTTATGGAGCAAAACTGAAGTCTGGTGACTAAGTACCTGATCGAAGCGTCAAGCATCGATCGATACCCCCTGGTATCGATCGACACCCATCGGAGCAGAATACAAGTCGCGACTTTAATGAAGTTTGAAGAATTGCAGAACTTGCCCAGAAGACTTTAATATTTACAAGAAGACCCCAATTCGTGTTTAGACTATTTAATTAGGTTTTACAGCCACTTGGGATGTGGGCTTTTTCATTACTTTGAGTTTAGAGCTTTTGAGAGGGGAGACAAGTCAGAACTCTGTTCGTCTGAGAGAAGATTTCGAACCCCTGTTTTACTCTACTCTTATTTATTTTACTGATGATTTATTCAGTTATGTTGATTGTTTCATTCTCCATGTCTGAGTAGATCCCTTGTTAGGTTCAGGGTTCTCAATAGGGTTTTCTCTGAATGCTAGTTTGACTTATCATTAGGATTCATATCTGAATTAGTTCTTCGCCATAGGTTGTTTGCAATGCTAATTCTAGATTGATCACCTATAACTTAGATCTTAGGATAATTGATTAGGCGCAAGAGTGCGATTAATTACCTGACAGAACCTAAGGTGAGCAAAACACTACTCGCAAAGAGATTTGGTTTAGTTGTTTTGTGAACATATCAAACTTGTAGATTAAAAGCTGATTTATACTTTAGGATTCGCAAAGAGATTTGGAATTCCTAGGATTTAGATTTAGATAGCTCTCGCAACGAGAGTTGGTTAGCTATACTTTAGTGATTTGAGTTCAAGAACCGCGCTAAATCCGAATCATGTTAGTTAGTTTATCTGCATTCAGTGATTCCCTGAGAAATCCCCTGAACCTAGCCTTTCTCCAATTGAATTTACAATCGTTTAATTTAAGTCCTGCTTTCAATACCATTGATTGCTTTGCGTGATTCTCACCTATATAATTTATTGTGTGTTTCTGTGAGTCCTTGTGTTCGACCCCTAGCTATACTACGACAACTGCTTTAGTATCTAGATAGGGTATTAATTTGAGCATATCAAATGTACGGGGCTTAAACAAATCAAAAAAGCATTCAATAATACGAAGCTTGATTCAAAACAAGGGTTTCCAGTTTGGAGCTTTACTAGAGACAAGGGTCAAGGAAAGCAAAGCTAATCGAATATGTACGTCAATTTTCAGAGATAGGTCGCTGTTGACAAACTACGAATTCAATCGTTTGGGTCGTATATGGGTGGTGTGGAGTCCTCATGTACGTCTCACTATATTCTTTAAAAGTGGCCAGATGATCACTTGTTATGTTAAGGTTGAGGAAAGTGAAATGGAGTTCTTCTGTTCTTTCATATACGCGTCAAATTTCAAGGAGGAGCGAAGTGAATTATGGAATGATATTCAGGATCATCATAATTCTCCTATAATCCGAAGCAAACCCTAGATCTGTCTTGGGGATTTTAACGAGATTTTAAATGTACAGGAGCACTCAACATTTGCAACCTTGCCATTTATACCCCCGGGAATGCGAAGTTTCCAAAACCTGGTGAGAACTTGCGCTTTGGAGGATATGGCTTTTCATGGACCAGTTTATTCTTGGTGTAATCGAAGAGAGTATGGAGTGATTTCGAAAAAACTGGATAGGGTCCTCAAGAACACAGAATGGAGTCAAGAGTTTCCTCACTCGTATAGTGTTTTTGAAGCAGGGGGTGTTTGGATCATTTACGTTGTCGAATACACTTGGATGCAACGAAGCCTAAAGGAAAGAAACCTTTCAAATTTGTTAATGCAGTGGCTGAAATGGAGGAATTTCAACTGATATATCATGGTTTTTACCCCGTTTAAGCCATGATATAAGCCTGTTTTATAGAGTCTTTCTATTATTTCGTAGTGTTTTAGAGTCTTTTACAGGTTTTAGCACGTTTGGAGCATAATTGGAGATATTGGAGCTTTCTGGAGCATTTTGGAGCAAAGCAGACGTTCGTGTAGCTGAGTACCCAATTTGAAGCATCAGTATCGATCGATACTCATCGAGGCAGACACGACCCACGACTTTATTGAAGAATTGCAAAATGGCCCAGAAGTCTTTATTATTTACAAGAACCCCAAAACGTGATTTAGGTTATTTAATAGGATTTTACATCCACTTTCATGGCTATGCTTATTTTATTCTGGTTTTTGTGAGAGAGCTTTTGAAGGGAGACAAGTCTGAAACTCTGTTCGTCCGAGAGAAGATTTCGAACCCTCTTGTTACCCTTTCTGATTTATTTGATGATTTATTCAAACATGTTTATTGCTTCAATTTCCATGTCTGAGTATATCTCTTGTTAGGTTCAGGGTTCTCAATAGGGTTTTCTCTGAATGCTAGGTTGATTTGTTATTAGGATTCACTATCTGAATAAGTTCTTCACCATAGGTTGTTTGCAAAGCTAATTCTGGATTGATCACCTAGAACTTAGATCTTATGATAATTGATTAGGCGCGAGAGTGCGATTAATTACCTGATAGAACATAAGGTGAGCAAAATAACTATTCGCAAAGAGATTTGGTTTAGTTGTTTTGTGAACAAATCAAACTTGATATAAAAGCTGGTTTAGACTTTAGGATTCGCAAAAAAATTTGGAATTCCTAGGATTTAGACTTAGATAATTCTCGCAACGAGAGTTGGTTAATTATACCTTAGTGATTTGAGTTCAAGAACCGCGCTAAATCTGAATCCTGCTAGTTAATTTATCTGCATTCAGTGATTCCTTGAGATATACCCTAAACCTATCTTTCTCCCAATTGAATTTACAACCTTTTTAATTTAAATCCTGTTTTCAATACCATTGATTGCTTAGCTTAATTCTCTTCCATATAATCTATTGTATGTTTCTGTGAGTCCTTGTGTTCGACCCCTACTATTGCTGCAACAACTGCTTAGTACTTTTAGGGTATTAATTTGAGCATATCAAATTTGGCGCCGTTGCCGGGGAGTCAATTCGCCATTAGATTACGTTTGAGAATTTCGACTATGTTTGTCAGTATCGGTCGATACTATCTAGTGTCGGTCGATACTCGACGTTTTCTTTTGTTCATATCGATCGACACCACTCAGTGTCGGTCGATACTCATCGTGTTACCGATTACTTACGTTCTTGACTTCTGTTTTCAGGTGTATGCATAATCATAAAACCAGAGGAAACAAGAACACTCAACTAGTTGAACTGTCATTGGAGCAGCTAGCACTTGTGGAACGCACAAACAGAAAAGCAAAGAAACCAGCAAGGATGAACAACAATCAAGTGGAGTTGGTTCAAGATGCAGCTGGTGCTTACAGGGACCTAGAGGGTCGTTTGTGCAATGACAGAGGACAATGTCTGGATGGAGAGGGGAACATCATTCCACCTGCTCATGTTGTCGCTGGGAATGTCGATGGGAACGCGAATGCTGAGAATGTTGTGGTTAATCGTGGCAGAACGATTGGTGAGTGCAACAGACCTGATCAGTTTTATGCAAATCGATCAGCGATTCGTCCTCCACCTTATCCGAGGAATGACTTTGAGCTGAAACCTGCATACTATACTCGTGTGGGACAGCACCCTTTTCATGGTCTTTCCAGCGAACATCCCATGGATCACATTGAGAGGTTCGAGGACTTGGTCACTAGCATCAAGAGCAATGGAGTGTCCTACGATTACCTCTTCTGCAAGCTTTTCCCATACTCACTTGGTGGAGAAGCGACTTACTGGCTGAAGCAGTTGACTCCTGGATCGTTGACTACTTGGGATCAAACTAAGACTGCTTTTCTGAACAATTTCTATGATGATGCACGATCTGAGGATCTGAGGAACAAGATCTCCCAGTTTTCTCAAGGACCTACTGAGGCGTTCAAGGCTGCTTGGACGAGATTCAGATCGTATCATAGAGATTTTCCACATCACGGATACTCTGATGTTCAGTTGATGAGATTCTTTTTCAGAGGTCTCGATTGGAGGTATCAGATGACTTTGGATGCTTCGAGCAATGGAAACTTCAACACCAAGTATCCTGATGAAGCCTATGTATTGATTGAGAACTTGGCGTCTAGTAATAGCACCAAGAATGCTGATTTTGAGCGGAAGAAGCTAGTTGGCAGCATGGATGGTACACAGATTGCTGATGTTCAAGCCAAGTTGGATTCTATGCACAGCCTTCTGATGGGCAAAGCACCCAAGGCTGTTCAGTTTGCTGAAGATGTTGAGGTATTCAACGAGGATGTTAACTACATTGGTGGTTCTGGTTTTCAAGGTCAGAGGAATCAATTCAACAACAACCGAAACTTCAACAACAACTCTCAGCAAGGAGATTCGAACCAGTTTGGTCAGAGATCACCTCAGAACAGTGGGTATACGAGGATCTATGGAAACTCATCTTATCAGCCCATACCTGCTAAGCTTCCAGATAGCAAGATCGAGTATATGGTTGAACAATTGATTCAAGGACAGCAGCAACTCACAGTGAATCTCAACGGAAAGATAGATGTTGTGTACAAGGATCTGAGTGGAAAGATCGACGCGCTCGATACTCATCAGAAGATGTTGGGAACGCAGGTAGCTCAAACGGCAGCAGCTGTCAAGGGAAAGGCGACTCAGGCACAGAAAGAGTACGTCAACGCGATCATCTTGCGAAGTGCAGGAAACTTCGAAACCTCTGTCGAAGGTGATTCCGAATCCGATTTATCAGTATCGATCGACACTACTGCTGATATCGATCGATACCAACATGAAGAATTGACGCATGAGCCTTGTGTCGATCGACACCAGCCTTGTATCGATCGACACCCCTCGGAGGCTGAACCAGAGATCGTGAAGAAACCAGAGATGGTTGAAGGACGTGTCTACAAGCCTAAGAAACCAGATCCTCGACCACCTAAACACCTCAGAGATCTCATTTCTCCAAAGAAGATGCGTGGCTTTGAGAAGATGGTACGAAGAATTCCACACACGTTGACTTTTGAAGAAGCTCTTGAGTACCGCCCGCTTTACAGTCACTTCCGAGATTGCAGAGAAACTGAGGACGAGATCAAGGCACTTTTCATCAAAGTCAGAAGTACACCGCCCCCACTGAAGCGGTTGACTAAGAGGGAAGACCCAGGGAAATTTTCAATCCCATGCTCCATCTCCGGAGTTGAATTCAAAGACTCTCTGTTTGATTCAGGGTCTAGCGTTAATGTTATGTCGAAGGCACTCGCAGAGAATCTGCAAATCGACGACATAAGTTCTACTCAGATGGCTCTCACATTCGCGAACTCTTCCACCTCAGTTCCATACGGTACAATCCCTGATTTGATGGTTAAGGTAGGAGACTGTCTAGTTCCTACCGATTTTCAGGGTGTGGATATGCACGCAAGGTTTAGCAACCCTTTGATTTTTGGGAGACCGTTCATGGCTACGACTGGTGCAGTTATAGACACGCCCAGTAGGAGCATCTCGTTTTTATACATTGACGAACAGGTCTCCTACAAAGCCATCCCTAGGGGAACTCCCGCACATATCCCTTGCATCACCGCTGATACAGGAGAAACATTGGTAGTTGATCTTTTGGAAGAGCCTTATGCTGAGCCAACTGTCATGGAAGTTCTGGATCGCCCTCCTATCATTGCCAAGAAAGTCATCAAAAAGACTAAAGCAAAGAAGGAGGTGAAGAGCAAAAGAGTCGAGAGTGCTACACTTGTCACCTTAATTCCTCAGAAGTGCGATGGAGATTCGATTGAGTACAAGGGGAAGTGCAAAGGAGCCTCGAAACCTTTCTCTAAGGCTAGAGTCATCCTTACTTCGGAGCTAAAAGAGAAGGGAAAGGTGGTTGTGGAGAGCATGTTACGCAGAACTCTGATGTTGTAAGTGTCTAGCTGTGGAACTTGCCTGGGAGTAAGTTCTCAATTTTCTCCTGATTGATCACCTGAGCCGAAGTCAAGCTAATGACTAAAAACTAGCGCTTGGTGGGAGGCAACCCACTGGTAAGTCTGTATATAAGTCTTTTGTTTTTGTTTTTGTTTTCGGTTTTATGTTTTGTGTCTTGTGTTTGGCGTGAATCAGTTACAGAGGAGCGGTATCGATCGACACCCACCTGGTATCGATCGACACCACATGCATCAATGACGATGAGAAGAAGTTTCTGTGTCGACCTAAGCCTGGTATCGCTCGATACCGGTGTTGTGTGTCGGTCGACACCCTTACCCCAATTCGGTAACTTCTTTGATTTTCACGCATTCATTTAGATGTTCTGATTTCTTTTACTGACTCTAGGCTGGATAACACTAGGGACAGTGTTGTTCAAGTCTGGGGGAGGTAGTCGCTGACATTGTTTTTGTTTTTCTTAGAGTCATTCGTTGTTTTATTGAGTCAAAACTTTGTTTGAGACTGTGATCTTTTTCTTGAATTTATTGATCTGACCTTGCTTCTAAGTGACCATTGTTACAGAGTTAGTTCTAGATCGACTAATGAAAAATCCAAAGGCTGACCAGTTAACTAGAAGACACTCATGTTTCCAGCAAAGTTCTTTAAAGCCTGAGCCAAATTTTTGCACTTCATCAGTATGGGTAGTATCCATAGAGCTTGATTCTTCATTCGTATCTGACAAAGGAACCCACGTGTTTAAAGAATGGTATTTCTCTCCCTGTTACAAGTTAATAAATAAGATGCATTAAAATATGAGATGAATTTCTTCTGAGTAGAGGGTTAGGAAAATTTCCAACGATCCCATTATTCTACTTGGTGAGGAATGATCACATAGAGGATTGGAAGCGAGGTTACGATTTTCCTATGATACCATTATTCGCCTACGCCTTTGATACGTTTAGAGGGAAGAACCGGGGATTCGGTGGCTAACACCATCAATACTCGCGTCTCATACCTTGATGTGTATATGCAAAGCTAAAAAAAAGAAGAGAACATAATAAGAAATAAGTCTGGGAGAGAGAAATAATACCAAAAAGTGTGAAAAGGGTGGTTCCTTGTCATGATATTGTATGGGAAAGAATCTAGAAGGTTCTTGGTATTAATCACAGCGATGAAACTGGCGAGGATGGCTTGATTGAACGATGCTGTGAGATAATGTGTGTAGTCTGGGAAGCTGTGAATGTCTATGGAGAAGTACATGGTGGTTAGATCAAAAAACTGGTTAGGTGACATTTGGGTGCTTGGGAAATTGGTCATTGCAATGTTTCATGAACAGGTGAGTCTCTACGTTTTCAAACCTCTTTCTCTAGGATTAGTCTTCTATTTGCTTGAGGGCAAGCAAATGCTAAGTCTGGGGGAGTTGATATATCATGGTTTTTACCCCGTTTAAGCCATGATATAAGTCCGTTTTATAGAGTCTTTCTATTATTTCGTAGTGTTTTAGAGTCTTTTACAAGTTTTAGCACGTATGGAGCATAATTGGAGATATTAGAGCTTTCTGGAGCATTTTGGAGCAAAGCAGACGTTCGTGTAGCTGAGTACCCGATTTGAAGCATCAGTATCGATCAATACTGCCTAGTATCGGTCGATACTCATCGAGGTAGACACGACCCGCGACTTTATTGAAGAATTGCAAAATGGCCCCGAAGTCTTTATTATTTACAAGAAGCCCCAAAATGGCCACTTTCATGGCTATGCTTATTTTATTGGGATTTTAGCCTATTCCCACATGAACTATGCGTCTCCTGATTATTCATACACGAGGTATCGAGCAATGCCAAAACCATCATAATTGATATGTGCATATTCTTTATGGTTTTAGCATGCATTTCATCTAGATTTTAGGT
>PKML01068472.1:63617-110638 GCA_002933935.1 Eutrema yunnanense | reverse complement strand
GATTATGATTTCTTCAGCTGCAGAAGAGGTTCCGAATCTCCTTACGATCCTACTTCCACTGTAACAATTTCTCCCTGAAAATCGCCATAGATCCAGACATCAAAGAATCTATCTTTCGGTCTAATTTATTGGTATACAAATCACTAAATTTGTGCTAACTTCCCCAAATGAACGTGATATGCCAATATATTTCATGATTAATCGAAACAGAACATACTTTGAATCTATCTATTACAATTCACCAAGAAGATATTTTTTTGGAGATTCACGGAGTCAGAGACATAGATATATATAGAACAGGGGTTTGTTTGTATAATTGTATATGTGGGTACCTTGATTCTAATTTGGAGAAGTTAGACCAAGGGGTCACGGAGAAGAGATAAGGGAAGAGGATTTGGGAAGGCTGAGTTATCTCAAGGCTGTGATCTTGGACCAGTCTGATTCTCAGGGCCGAGAAGATCGAATTTCAGAGAACTGGAGGCTTGGAACGATGACCAAATGAGAAATAGAGAGAGTTTTGTTTAATTAAAAAACAAATGCTATGTTTGTGATTTTCTTTTAATGAATGCTATGTTTGTGATTTTCTTTTAATGAATGCTATGTTTGTGATTTTCACCCTTGGGTGCTAAATTATTGAACTTTAAGTTTTTTGGTGCTATTTTGTAGAATTGCCCTAATTGTAAATATAGTACAAAAAATCAAAACTATTGTCCCTTTAGTATTTAATTAATTTTTGGAACTTTTGAACTAAAATACCCTTTATTAAATATAAAAAATATCCTTTATTAAATATAAAAAATACAAAATAATTATTTATAAAATATTTATAAATTCCGAAAATTTCATATAAGGAAAATAATATATATTGGATAATTCGTTTTAGGAAAAATGAATATTTAAAAAATCTTTATTTTCATGTTCTACCGATTTGTAGAATTCGGTTTCTGGTATTTGTTCTACAATCTACCAAGTATAAAATACGTATTCTACTATTTGTTCTGCATTCTACTGTCCTTATAGAATCCATCATCTAGAATTTTATTTTTATTCTACCAATTTATGAATATATATTCTACCATTTTTTCTATATTTTACTTTTTGCAAAATATAAGTTTTACCATATTGTCTTGATTCTACAAAATGTGGAATACATATTCTACCAAGCAATTAACAAAATCAAGAGAAAATCTAGGATCTATATTTATATTTGAATTTTTTTTTCCTTTTTGCACGTTTTTGCCTTGTTTCGTAACCTTATTTTTCATTTTTTTTTTTCACGATTGCAGAAATTGATGATTACTTTGCTGAAGTCGAGTAAACTTTCACTTGGCCGCCCAAACATGGATTTGAATCTCAATACTATCTTTTGTTTGTCTGGCTGGTTGCACAAACTTGATGGTTCTTACTTCTGTATAACTTTTGGAACTTGTTAAGACTCGAGACCGAGTTTGAAATCTGTTTTNCGATTTTCTTTTCTTTTTTTTTTTTTTTTTTTTGAATGAATGTAAAATTTATTCGATCAAAAAAACGTTTTTTACAATGATTGTTTCATGAAGCTGAAGTTTTTCGAAGGAATAATAGCGATAGAACAGGGAAATTGAAATCTGAATCTGAAATGTGGAAGGAAAAGAAATTTGCCGAGGCCTGTTCGACTATGGAAGGCGTGTGGCAAAGCACAGTTGAAGTCCATCGGCGTATTTGCTATCTTCTTGAGTTCGAATTGAGTTGAATCTGTTTCTTATCACTTTGTCAATGGTCTTCACGAGACAGGATGATGGGATAGGCGTTTCGCCATGCCTTCGGCTATTTCTTTCACGCCAAATGTGATAGAGTGTTGATTGAAAAGCATATCGTATGATGAACCGGTGGAGGCGATCATATCTTGCATCATTGAGAAGGGAAAGAACCTGGTCCCAATCTGAAGTGAATTGATTTTGGAGAAAACCTCCCATGAGCCTCCTCCAAACCTCTAGTGAATACTGGCATGTAAAGAAGAGATGGTTTATTGTTTCTTCAGGCGCATCGCACATGATGCAGCCTGAATTTTGTCCCGAGTTCCAACTCCGCATTCTGTCTCCTGTCAATAATCGATTTTTTATCGCAAGCCATGTGAAGAAAGCATACTTCGGAGTAGCATAGTGGAACCAGACGCCGATGTGCCATTCTTGAACCGGTTGTGCTCCGCGCAGCAAGTTTCTCGTACCATGAGTTGTGAATCTTGGCTTGCATTTATCCTCAGTGTATTTCCACAGGGATTTATCGTTTCTTTCATCCAAGACAACCTTATCGACTTCTGCTTCGATTTGATTTAATGGGCATGTACGGTGTCTGCGTCTTCTGTTTGCCGTTTTTACCATTGCCACCGTTGCATCAGCTTGGATGCCCATATCGATATATCCCCTGCATCCAGTAATATCATAAATCCTTCCCAAATCAGACCAGATATCGAACCAGAATGATGTGGTTTTACCATTGTGAATTTCAATTTTGTGGAATCGTTGGGCTGCATCTCTGTATTTTAAAATCTTCCTCCACATCCAAGACCCAGAACTTGTATTGCTTTTGATCTCCCAAATAGTTTTCCCCCTTAATAGAGTACTCTTTATCCAATTTACCCACATAGAATTCTGGGAAGAAGCAATTCTCTACACAAGCTTCAGACATCCCACAGTATTCGATTCCTTTAGCGATTTTAGACCCAACCCTCCTTCATGTTTCGGCTTACACACCTCTGACCAGGAAACCTTTGCTTTATTTGGATTCAGAACTGGCCCGGACCAGAGGAAAGCAGAGCAGATTTTGTCCACTTCTTTTATGCAGCTGCTGGGAAGACGGAAAGCTGCTGTCCAGAAGTTGATGGTGCTGGCAATGACAGAGCTTAGGAGTTGGAGTCTACCGGCATAAGAGAGATACCTCGCTGTCCATGCACTGATCCGATCTCTGATCTTATTAAGTAGAGGTTTGTAATCTGATGTGGTCATTTGTTTTGTAGTGAGAGGTAATCCGAGGTACCTAACTGGTAGTTGACCCGTCGCAAAAGGGAATCGCTGCAAGATCTCCTCTTGTTTTGACTCCTTTAATCCAGCCAAGTAGATTGTAGACTTCTCCACACTGATTCGCAAACCATATAACTTTACAAACTCATCGAAAATCTGAATTATGCCCTCAACAGATCTTCGCTGCCCATCTACGAATACCATGAGATCATCAGCAAAGCAGAGATGCGTAAGATGGATATGCTTACATTTTGGGTGGTATCCAATTCGCCGTTCCTGTGCTGCTCTGTCTAGCAACTTCGAGAGGACATTCATACAGATTACAAACAAGTATGGAGAGAGAGAACAGCCCTGTCGCAATCCTCTTCTACTTCTGAAAAATCCCGCAAGTTCTCCGTTAACTTGAACCGAGAAGGACGCTGTCGTGATACACAACCGGATCCAATGAATAAAACTTTCAGGGAACTTTAGAGCATATAGCACGTTCAATAAGAATTCCCACTGGACTGAGTCGAAAGCCTTGGAGATGTCTATCTTCATAGCACACCTAGGAGATACAGAATCTTTGTGGTAGTCTTTTACCAGTTCCGTTGCCAAGAGCACATTTTCCATGAGTAAACGGTCCTTCACAAAAGCAGATTGATTAGAAGCAATAAATTGTGGTAATATAACCTTTAATCTATTGGCAAGAATCTTCGAAATTATTTTATATAACACGTTGCAGCACGATATGGGCCGGTAATCTTTCATTTCTCGGACGACTTCCTTTTTCGGTATTAGCGCCAATATCGTTGAGTTAAGACCTTTGGGGAGGAAGCCCTTAGCAAAAAACGATTGGATTGCTGCAACAACATCGTTTCCAACAATAGACCAGGATGTTTTGAAGAACTCGCTTGTGAATCCATCTGGGCCAGGTGATTTGTTATTCGGCATTGAGAATAGGACTTGTTTGATTTCCTCGCCCGTAACCTCATGAGCGAGCTGCGCTTGATCAGCTTCAGAACATTTAAAATCCATGACTTTTTGCAGAGTATCGACTGACATACCTAGAAACTCTTGCGGCTGATGAGTTAATAGATCCTTAAAAAATCGCACTGCTTCCCCTTTGATATCGTCTCTGTTATTCAGCACTTCTCCTGCCTGATTTATGATTTCTCTTATTGAGTTTCGCATTTGTCTGATTTGGGAGGTTTTGTAGAAAGCTTTGTCATTCTGGTCCCCCACATTAAGCCAATGGATTTTGGATTTTTGCTTCAGAAATGCCTCTTCCAAATCTGCCAAAAAACGCCATCTTTTATAGGCCTGATTCTCCTCATCCATCGCATCTCTAGATGGGTTTATCAAGTTATCTTGTTGTTTGACACAAAGCAGCTCAAGTGCCTCTCGAGATCTTTTTGTTATATCTCCCAGACTCTCCTTTCCCAATGCACGCAGATCCGGTTTCAGCATTTTTAGTTTCTTGGATAGCCGGAATAATGCTGAAGTGGAGACAAAAAAAGGCTCAGTCTGCTCCCAGGCAGTCCCGACAATCTCCTGGAAACGCGGTAGAGTAGCTAGAACATTAGTGAACTTAAAAGGTTTTCTCACTCGGGCCTGCTCTGATTGCAGTTGAATTTTACCCCTTGCATGATCTGAGCAACCGCCGGAGTCGAATACACTGTATGAGTGTGGACGCCTTGTCAGCCACTGGTCGTTTATCAAAACTCTGTCCAATTTTTTGCATATTAAATCTCCCTCTCTCTTGTTGCACCAAGTGTATTTCGGCCCATGGTACAGAAGATCGAGTAGAGAGCAGTGTCGTGTGACGTGTTGAAAATCACTCATCCCCGGTGAGACTATCGCAGTAACCTCGTGGTGAGAGTGCTCGTCTATTCTTAAGATTTCGTTGAAATCACCACAAATTATCCATGGTTTGCGACGGAACAGTGGGGAGTCCTGATGATTCCTCAAGTCATCCCATAGTTCCCTTCTTTCCTCCAGAAAATTTGAAGCGTACACAAAAGAACAGAGAAATTCTTCTTCTTCCCCCTCAAGAAGAACCCAGCATGTAATCATTTGACTACTCTTAAACACCGGAGTTAGCCTTGTGTTTCCTTTCCAAACAACCCAGATTCGTCCCAAACGATTGTACTCGTAGTTAGACAAAAAAGACCAATCTTCAAAAACTGATGAAACTATTTGATGAGCTTTGTTCTCCTTGACTCTCGTCTCCAACAAGCTCCCGAACTGCATCGACTGACAATTATTTACCCAATTTCGAATAATTGAATGCTTTGAAACTTTGTTAAATCCTTGCACATTCCAAAAGAAACTCGACATTAAGGTTGTTTTTTTAGGATCCTTTTGTTCGAAGCACCTGAAGCTTTGCCCTTTCTGCTTTGAGTACTAGTTTCAGAGATGACCTTATGCGCTGTTTTCGATGCTCGTGGGATAGATGGTCTAGTGCCCTGGTCCTCCATGTTTACCAAGTTGCTTTTACCTGTCGATATCTTTCTATGACTGTAGATTTCCCCCTCCTCGCTTTCTTCTCCATTCTCTTTGTCTGTTATTTCCCCATTTTTTCCTTCTTCCACTTCCAGAATTGAGTAGTGAGAAGGAGAGACTTGGATATCCATTTCGTTTTGTCCATCTTTCTGATCCAAATGGCGGCCAATCTTAGTCGGTGAGACAGAGCACCACCCTCCTGCGTACTCCAATGTTTTCGCATAATTTGTTTCTACTGATTTTTCCTCTTCTATGATCACTTCCTCAGTATCCACTTTGTTTGACTCAGCAACCACTATGATTATTTCCTCAGCAACCTCTATGTTTGACTCGAGTTTATCTTCTGGTACTGTAGCTGATTGCTCTGAAACCTCCACTTGTGGTTGAAGTCCCTCTGGGTGAGATGCTGCTACTCCTGGTACTTCTCCTGGTATTGAAGAAATTGACATCCCCTCTGCATTCTCCATGTCTTCCAGAGTCTCCTTCGGATTCTTATCGTTTTTGGTGAGACAGACGTTCTTGCGATGTCCCCATTTTGAGCATAGGGCACATTGAGGTGGTAGCCAAGGATATTTGAAATCGACTACAGCATCCACTCCATGTTCCGACTTGAATCTGAAATTTTTTGGAAAGTTCTTTGATAGCTCAGCCTCCACGAAGACCTTTGCTTCCTCAAAGCTTTTGCAGAGTTCCGTATCCGGATGCAATTTTTTGGGGTTGCCAACTGCACTTGCTATGTAACTCAGCCCCTTCCAAGAGAACATTTTATGTGGAACATTCTTAATCGTAATCCACATCGGGATGGATTTAATTTCTTGCTGTTCTTTCTCGATTATCGGCGACCAGTTCGAAACCACCATTGGGATGTCTGCAATGTTCCACATACCACGTCACAGGATACGAGCACGGTTCGCAGCATCTCTGATTCTGAATTTCATGGTCACCCCATCGACGACAAAGACGTCTATCTTTGTCGTTTTATCTCCAAGTGTCCAAATCTTGTTTACAATGACATGAACCTTTGCAACATGAGGAGCTGTGGAAAGGAACTTGCCGATGATGAAATCCTCCCAGAGGGGAGCTGAATCCTCGAAAATCTCGTCTGGGACTTCCACTGTTGGAGCACCATCTACCATCGTGATATTGATGTCGTGCTTTGTCAAAAACGATTTGTTCTTCAACACATTCACCCATGTCGTGTTCGTCCCTGTTCTTATGGTTTCACCTGAGGCCTCCGACGAAGCTATGCCCTCCATCGGAGAAAGATATCGGCGGCGGCGGTGTGCCGAAGATCAGGAGAAGGAGAGAACCCTATTCGCCCTCTAATCGCCCACTTACCAAAACGCACCGTCTTTTAATAAAATTACCAATTTGTGAATAACAGAACAACCAATCTGTTTTCTTTTCAATCACTTAGAAATGTTCAAAACGTCTCTTTTGTGAAAATCCACAACCAGAATTCATGCACAGAAATTACTTGGGCCAAAACTATATGGTATGTTGCAAACGCCGGTAGAAACATAGAATAATAACCCTGCTTATACTCAAAATCTTGCAAACCAGAAACAGGAACTAAAATCAGTTAACTACCATTTTTGGTTTACATAAGGATCTATGAGATAGTTCTCCAGCAACTTTGGTGTGGCCGTATGTAGATCCGGGATATGTTTAGTTTTCATCCTCTGAAAACCGACTACAAACACGTCTCTCAACAACAATCTATCTAACAAGTTCTGCAACAAGAGCTCTTAAGTAAAAGAAACCATAGAAGGTATTTCTTGTATCATCAGCCTGCAAATGTACAAGAAGCAAGGAGAGAGGCTAGCGGAACCACAACGAAGGAAGGTTTTGCTTTTTCACTTGAGCTTGATCTTCCAGTTGTGAGTTGTGAGCTGTTCGCGGGGCAGTGGAGATTCCCTCGTAGTATGATACACGTTATGGTATCGTATACAATCGTCGCCAAAAAGGAAATAGTTAATTAAGTGTTGAGATTTTCCTTTTGATACTAGGATTAAGTTTTGGTGTTTTTTCCTTTTATTGGTTTTAAGTCTTAGGATCGTTTCCTTTTTAAATTAGGACAATTGGTTTGTAGCATGGCCTATATATAGGTCTTTTATATTCAATAAGAAGGGATCTTCCAACAATTAACCTTATTCTCAAGAGAGACTAGGGTTAAGGAGGAAGTTAAAGTTAAATTTGTTCTTCTTGCTTTCACCATAGCGACCAAATACACAGGACCGATCACTAGAGCTAAAGCAAGAGATTTAGCTCATATCAATTTGGTATCAGAGACATCTGATTCAATGGGAGACGCAAACTCAACGACCACGTTTGCAGCACAACTCACGAAACTAATGGAGATGGTCCAAGCAGTGCAATCCTCGCTAGGGGATCTTCAGGCGACGACTGTTGCTCAACAAAAAGCGTTGGAAGCAACTGATGCAGCTCAAAAGGAGATGTTTGAGCAGACCCATGAGGCAATTACACAAATTCGCAAAGAACAGATGGTGTTACGCAGCGAGGTAACAACCGGAGACCAGACAGTAATTCCAGATCCAGCAGCAGTCGCCAAAACAAGGGCCAGCTCGGAAGCAATGGGTGAAAAGAGTGTAACACCAAAAGGTGCCCACAACAACGTCATCTTACCATCAAAAAGCGGAGGTGTGGCGTCCACTCCTAAGGATGTTACAGGAAATTTACCATTGGAAAGTATCAGAATGATGGGAGGCGAGCTGCAACCTGCTTACTCCGGGGGACCATGGCCGATACGTTCAATGGGTAGGGAAAGAGGGCACCGCCGTGCAGACGGAGGTGGTGACTGGACCGTCAGACCAATCGGTGTGATGCAAGATGAATTTCACATTGATCCCTCGACAAGAGATGTCCAAGGGGCTGTTGAATTTGGAGGGGACGGTGGTTACGACCATAATAGTGGGGGAGGGGGTCACTTGGGCTCATGGGTGCCACAGCCCTCAAAGATGGAGTTTCCACCGTATGATGGGTCAACTAATGCTGTGGAGTGGTTACAAAAATGCGATGACTACTTTGTTGATCAAAGAGTTTTCAATGACGATGCAAAGGTACGACAAGCCACATTCGTGCTAACTGGACAGGCGTACCATTGGAACAATAATCTTCGACGATTGGTCACTCACCGGTTAGGTTGGGCAGAATTCAAAAAAATTTGCAAAAGTCGTTTTGGGAGAGCTGATGCAGTAAATCCGGTCGGAGAATTGTCAAACTTACGACATACTGGAACCGTCGACGAGTATTGCAATCAATTCGAGGAATGTCTAGGGCGACAAACCAGGTTAACCAGTGACCAACAATTGTGGCAATTTTGTGCGGGCTTATCGGACAATTTGCGCAAAGAGGTGGAATATCTTCGTCCTGAGACAATTTTCGAAGCAATGGAATACGCTCGAGATAATGAATATAAAATTGAAGGCGATAGACGAGTACGGACATTTGGAGGACATTTAGCTCCGTTAGCTCGACAATCCGTGCAAACAACAAAACCGGGGCCACTAGGAAATCGCGGCGGTCAAATCACGAGAGATGTAGAACCCTCATCATCACGGCCAGCAGGACCTCTGACAACTCCTCCGAAGAAGTTCTGGAAGAAATTAACCCGTGTAGAGATGGCAGAGCGACGAGCACAAGGATTGTGTTTCAATTGTGATGAAAGCTTTACAAAAGAACACATTTGTAAACCAGTCTTGTTTCACATCATGCCAGTTATTGACGGAGAGGACCAAGAAGACGAGCCAATCGAAGATGAAGACGTGGAAATCTCTTTGAATGCTATGAATGGAACACAGACTAAAACAACATTCCAAGTACGAGCTAAGATAGCCATGGAAACGGGATGGGTATTGCTCGACACGGGCAGTACCCATAATTTCATCAAGAGCAGCATGGCAGAGAAACTAGGAATTACAATGAAACGACGACCAGGCCGCTTTGTGGCGCTCCCTGATGGAGGCAAGTGTCCTATTGACGGATTTTGGAAAGGGCTCTCAATGAGCGTGCAAGGACACCAATTTGCGGCTGACTGTTTTGCGATCCCATTAACTGGTTTTGATATTGTTCTCGGGATCCGTTGGTTGAACGCTCTTGGACGTGTGGTGTGGGATGGAACGACACACACAGTGGAATTTCAAAATGGAGGTTCTGCAATTAAATGGCACGGTGAAGCAGCCACACGAGATTGTGGAGATATTGTCTTGAATGCTCTCGGTGCCGGTATCGACCACCTAGAGCAATGGTTCACGGAGGAGGAAGAAATTTTCATAACTCCGGTCATCAACAAAATAACATGGTCAACATCACGTACCCCGCGAGCTCAAGCTATGTGGTCACTAAGTTCTGCAACAACTTCAGGGGTTCTTACTAGGTTGCTACAGGAGTACAGCGATGTGTTCTCCAAACCAGCAGGTTTACCTCGTAAGCGAGATTGTGACCACAGGATAAAACTGGTACATGGGGCTAATCCAGTGGCGGTGAGGCCCTATCGCTACCCACATCTACTCAAGGATGAGATTGAGAGACAATGCACAGAAATGCTTCGTACTGGCATTATTCGGCCTAGTAGCTCACCTTTCTCGTCACCCGTATTGCTCGTGAAAAAGGCTGATAATTCGTGGCGATTTTGCATTGACTTCCGCGAACTGAATAAAATCACTGTCAAGGACAAGTTTCCAATACCAGTAGTTGATGAGCTGTTAGACGAATTGCATGGAGCCCGTTTTTTCACAAAACTAGATTTAGCATCAGGATATCACCAGGTCCGTGTTTTCGAGGAGGACATCGAGAAAACTGCTTTCCGAACGCACCATGGCCACTATGAGTTTCTCGTTATGCCATTTGGGCTTTCGAACGCTCCATCCACATTTCAGAGCCTTATGAATTCAGTGTTTAGTGGGATGCTTCGGAAGTTTGTCTTGGTATTCTTTGACGACATTCTCATCTACAGCGCTACATGGACAGACCACATAGGACATGTAAGGCATGTTTTTGAACTCTTAAAGACACACGGTTTACTACTTAAGCACTCAAAGTGCTCGTTCGGCCAAGAAGAAGTGGGTTACCTCGGTCATGTCATCTCTCACAACGGGGTGAAAGTTGATCAGTCCAAGATTACAGCCATTACAAATTGGCCGCGACCCGAGTCAATCCGAGCAGTTCGAGGATTTCTTGGTCTTTCTGGATATTACAGGAAGTTTATTCGGGATTATGGCATTATTGCGGCTCCGTTAACCAGCCTACTTCGCAAAACAGGATTTTTATGGAATGACGCCGCCGACATCGCTTTTAATACCCTAAAAAAAGCCCTCTCTGAATCCCCAGTTCTAGCTTTGCCAGATTTTTCGGAGGACTTTGTAGTCGAATGCGATGCGTCGGGGAGTGGTATTGGGGCTGTACTTCAACAAGATGGGCATCCAATAGCATTTTTTAGTCGCAAGCTAGCAGATCGACATCTCAAGCTTGCTGCGTACGAACGAGAGCTTATTGGGCTTGCTAAAGCAGTATTGCATTGGCGACCATATCTCTGGGGACGACGGTTTTTAATTCGCACTGATCATTACAGTCTTAAATTTCTTCTGGAACAACGTCTATCTACATCACCCCAGATACATTGGATAAGCAAGCTATTGGGATTTGACTTTGGGGTTGAATTCCGCTCTGGTTCGTCCAATAAAGTTGCTGATGCATTGTCTCGACGAGATGAGAATATCCCTGAACTAGAATGTAGGGTTTATAGCCTTAACAAGTCTGATAAAGGGATTTTTACGCGCCTAAGGAAGGAAGTCAATACCAACACTACACTCGCAAGTCTCCGAGATCGAATAATTCATGGTGACGAGCCAGCCAATTGGGAGGCGCGAGACGGGTTGATTTTTTACAAAGGTCGTGCTTACATGACATCAGACTCAGCATTGGTCCAAGATGTTGTGTCAGGATTCCATAATTTTGGTCATGAAGGGGTCCAAAAGACGATGGATCGAATTATGCGTGATTTTTATTGGAAAGGGTGGAAGAAGACTGTCCAAGATTTCATTGGGAATTGTCAGATTTGTCAAAAGAATAAGTGGGAAACTCTTCAACCAGCCGGGTTAATGCAACCATTACCAATACCAACGCAAATTTGGTCTGATATTTCAATGGATTTTGTCGAAGCATTGCCTAAAGTTTCGGGGAAGACTGTGATCTTGGTTGTGGTGGACCGTTTCTCGAAATACGCGCATTTCATGGCGTTAAGTCATCCATACACGGCTATTACCGCCGCGCAAGCATTCTTTCGTGATATTGTGCGTTTACATGGGATCCCTGAAACAATTGTTTCGGACAGGGATAAAGTCTTTCGGAGTCTCTTTTGGCGAGAACTGTTTCGCTTGCTTGGAACTGATTTGTGTTTTACAACAGCTTATCATCCACAATCTGACGGGCAGACAGAGGTGGTCAACCGAACCTTGGAAATGTATCTTAGGTGTGTCACAGGGGATGCTCCGCGGAAATGGCTCACTTGGCTTCCTTGGGTTGAGTATTGTTACAACACCTCGTTTCACACAAGCCTCAAGACAACACCGTTTAGGATGGTGTATGGGCGTGAACCTCCGCGACTTTTGGACTATCGTTCTGGGAGCTCGCGAGTGGAAGAAGTAGATGTCGCATTGGAGAGACGCGATGAGTTCCTTGCAATGGCTCGGGAAAGACTTCACGAAGCTCAGCTACGGATGAAGACCAATTATGATACTCACCACAGAGCTGTCGAATTTGGTGAAGGAGATTGGGTGTGGCTCAAACTTCAACCATATCGCCAATTGACTGTAGCAAAGAAAGCTTTCACAAAACTCTCTCCTAAGTTCTATGGGCCATTTGAAGTGATTGCTCGCATCGGTACAGTTTCATATCGACTTCGTCTTCCGGAAGGGAAGAAAATTCATGATGTTTTTCATGTCTCACTTCTGAAGGCGCATAAAGGACCTCTTCCCAGCAATGGCCCTAGTCTTCCACCCATTTTGCAAGGACGAGTGGTGCCAGCAAAACCATTCAAACTACTGCGGGCTAGGTTGCGAAGCGGAGTTCGACAAGTACTAACAAAATGGACTGCAGATACAGAAGAGGATGCGACATGGGAAGAAGCGGATAAACTACTAGAGGCTTACCCGGAATTGGAGCTTGAGGACAAGCTCCTAGTCGAGGAGGGGAGTAATGATACACGTTATGGTATCGTATACAATCGTCGCCAAAAAGGAAATAGTTAATTAAGTGTTGAGCTTTTCCTTTTGATACTAGGATTAAGTTTTGGTGTTTTTTCCTTTTATTGGTTTTAAGTCTTAGGATCGTTTCCTTTTTAAATTAGGACAATTGGTTTGTAGCATGGCCTATATATAGGTCTTTTATATTCAATAAGAAGGGATCTTCCAACAATTAACCTTATTCTCAAGAGAGACTAGGGTTAAGGAGGAAGTTAAAGTTAAATTTGTTCTTCTTGCTTTCACCATAGCGACCAAATACACAGGACCGATCACTAGAGCTAAAGCAAGAGATTTAGCTCATATCATAGTATCGGGACTCGAGTTTCCCTCTGTTCCATGCCTCGACAAAGCGAGAAAACAACTCTTGAACGGTTTAAGATCACAAGTAGAGCTGCGCCAAAAATCATTTGACACTTTCACGAACACATGTACCAGATAGTTTTCCTAACACTTAACATCAGTAGCACCATCACACATGCAATTACCCAACCCCTTCTCACTAATATCCCCATATACTCTTACTCATCTCTCTCACTTAATATACACACACAAGCTCACTCGGATCAAGATAGTTTCCCAAACAATACAAGCTCGATCAGTACAAGCTTTTTTATTACATACCTTGGCGAGAAACCCAACTTATAGCCAAAACTCCCTCAACAAGCACAAACCTACGTGTCCTCTAATAACTCTGGTTCATGAAAAATATGAAAACCCACTCTTAATTCTTGAAAACGCATCCAGGCTCGTCGGTCCACATAGATACGCAATATAGTTTTCTTTAAGCAGTAACACTTTAAATAAAGCTGATAACGATGATCACTTATAAGAAAATTCATGCATTCTTGCTGTATCCATGTAACATGAACATATTAAATAAAGCTGATAATTAATGGTGCACTTCTAAAAAAACTCATACATTCTTGCTTTATTCATGTAACAGTGTTTGTTTTTAGTGGAATATTAGAAGGATATCGACGGAAGAACATTTAAACATCATCTTGTTAACCCCCCTTTGCTAATGTAAGTCATGTTCTTTGAACTGTATTTTCACGATACTTTCGGAGACACCAGCGACATCTTTATGCATCGGAGATGATGAATCAAATATATGAGTGCCTAAGAATATAGCCTGTGAACAAAACTACCTCATACCATTCAACGAAACTTAGCGATGAATCAAAGGAAACCTAAGTTCGAGATGACAAAAAATACTATAGTATGTGCGGATCACACCGAGTTGGAAAACACGTAATAAATTGGGAATAAACAATGTACTTGGCATATATAAATGAATAAAATCAGCATTAACCAGAACTTTTCTGCTAGATTGTGTAAATCAGAACCAAGATTGTGAACAGCGAAGGTGTGACAGACAGCTTTTATCTACTCTCTTCCTCAACCTTTGGATACTCCCATAAGACAATTTTCTTGTGATTTTTATTTTGGTTCTAAGTAGACTTTTCGAAAGTAAAGTCTTTGCAGTTGCAAAACCAAATTAAATTACAAAAAAATGGAGAAACAAAATCATGTTTCTGCACCTTTTTCTCTGTACAAAATCAATTTTTTAGTTTTAATTAAAGTTAAACAAATTGAGTGCAAATTGAGTGCTTATTAGATAGAAAAAATTGAGTGTTAATTAAATATATTGTAATTGTTAGGGATTGATTTATCGATTCTACTCTAAAGCTGATTACGTAACAATCATATTTTTTTATTTGATAATAGACAGTCAGAAATTTCCAACAAACTTTCTTTTAATATGTAAATTGACACATAAAATTGTTATTATTATTTTTTTGAACATTTTGCAACATAAAATTATTTACTATCGAGAATTTTCCGATTGAGTAGTTGAAAATCTTGAAGAAGTCAAATCAAACCCAGAAGATTGCTCACTACTTGCTCGCC
The DNA here is from genome assembly GCA_002933935.1 of Eutrema yunnanense. NCBI lineage: Eukaryota > Viridiplantae > Streptophyta > Magnoliopsida > Brassicales > Brassicaceae > Eutrema > Eutrema yunnanense. The sequence goes on along the minus strand of PKML01068472.1, from coordinate 95,985 downwards.
CTCCATCATCGGAATTCTGAGAGCTGTTAGAAGAATCGTCACTTTCATCTTTCGCCTTTCCACAAACACATCCCATTATAATGTTCCTAAAAATAAATAAAAAATGTTAGAATTCCTAAATCATGTATTTAACACAGTTTCTCTGTAACTATTTTCATATTAATGCATCATGGTCCCTAGGATCAATAAGTTCTATACGATACAACTATTAGTGTGAAGTCTTCAACTGGAGATGAAGTCATTCACGGCAAAGGAAAACAAAGCAAAAATGCAGAAGTGCAAAACGACAAAGTGAAGTTGGGCCAATTATCACCAAAGCCCAATTCACAAACACAACAATTCACAAACACAACAATTCAAACTCGACCTGCAACAAACAGTAATGAACGACAAAATTGGGAAAAAGCAGAGTACAGAAATGAGCTTCGATCTCAAAACTGCAAACCGATTTTCAGCCCTTGATTCAGAAGCAACACAATAGATTATGACACGTACTGGTTTCACTAGGGTTTCGTATTTGATTATAAAATCTAAGCGATCTTGTAATGTTGAAGTTAAGTGAAAAAAATGAACTAAAATTCAGAGAAGAAATTGTTCATTGTCATCTTCATCTCTCTCTGTTTATCTTTTCTTTCATGGTATCAGAGCCATGGAGGCTCAAAATGCAGAGCTCGATTCTTACTCTCTTCCTTCGCTAAACATTTCAAACTGCGTTACCATAACCTTGACCGAGAGAAACTATGTCCTATGGAAGTTCCAGTTTGAATCTTTTCTCTCTGGCCAAGGTCTTCTCGGATTTGTTACTGGACAGATCTCAGCACCAGATCCTGTCCTCACGGTCCCTGGCAACGACGGTGCAGCCTCAACAAAACCAAACCCAGACTTTCAGAAATGGAACAAAACAGATCAAGTTGTGAAATCTTGGCTCATCGGTTCCTTCTCCGATGATATCTTAAGTATGGTTGTAGGCTGTAACACATCCTCTGAAGTTTGGCTTGGCTTAGCAAACCACTTTAACCGTGTAACTTCTTCTCGTCTCTTTGAGTTGCAACGAAAGCTTCAAACTTTCTTGAAAGGCGAAAAAATCCATGGTTGATTACCTAAAAGAAGTTAAGTCCATCTGTGATCAGTTGGAGTCTATTGGTAGTTCTGTCCAAGAAAAGATGAAGATCTATGCAGCCATACATGGACTTGGCCGAGAATATGAGCCTATCAAAACCAGTATTGAAAGCTCCATGGATATCAACACTGATTTGACTCTTGATGCTGTTGTTCCAAGGCTGATTAGCTACGATGAACGTCTTCAAGCTTATTCTGCAGAAACTACAGTGTCTCCTCATCTTGCCTTCAACACCATTCGGTCAGATCCTAGTTCCTACAATCACAGTAACTATAGAGGCAGGAGTCATTATAACAACAGAAGTCGTTTTGGTGGCTCTCGAGGCCGAGGATCTTTCTCTACAAGAGGACGAGGTTTTCACCAGCAGATTTCCTCATCCTCGGTCGCTTCAAATGAGGAAAACCGTCCAGTTTGTCAGATTTGTGGAAGACTTGGTCATTCTGCCTTAAGTTGTTGGCATAGATTCAACAATAGTTATCAGCTTGAGTCTAATCAATCTGCTCTTGCGGCTATGCGTATTACAGACGTTACTGATAATGTGGGTCAAGAGTGGTTTCCTGACACCGGAGCTACTGCTCATGTGACGAGTTCTCCTCACCATCTGCACCATTCTCAGGCTTATACTGGCTCAGACACAGTCATGGTTGCAAATGGTGAGTTTCTGCCCATCACTCACACAGGTTCAGCTCAGCTTTCATCAACTGCAGGTAACTTACCTTTGAAAGATGTGTTAGTTTGTCCTGATGTCGCTAAATCCTTACTGTCTGTTTCAAAACTTACCAAGGATTATCCGTGTTCCTTTGAGTTTGACTGTGATGGAGTTCGTATTAATGATAAGGAAACCAAGAAGCTTCTGGTTCTGGGAAGCAACCGTGACGGTCTCTATCTGTTGGAGGACCAACGCTTCAAGGTGTTCTTTTCTTCGAGGCAACAGGCTGCAAGCGATGAAGTCTGGCACCGGAGGTTGGGACATCCAAATCCTCACGTCCTGCAACAGTTAGCTGCAAACAAGTCAATTATCATAAATAAGAGTATCAAGACAACATGTGAAGCTTGTTATCTTGGGAAGAGTTCTCGTCTGCCGTTTGATGCGTCTTCTTTTGTTGCTTCTCGGCCTTTAGAGCGGATCCATTGTGATCTTTGGGGTCCTGCTCCTGTAGTGTCAGTCCAAGGGTTTAGGTATTATGTAATCTTCATTGACAACTACTCTCGTTACTGTTGGTTGTATCCGTTGAAGATGAAATCAGATTTTTACTCTACCTTCATTATGTTCAAGACCTTGGTTGAAAATCAGTGTCAAAGTAAAATTGGCACCTTTCAATGTGACGGTGGAGGTGAGTTTACAAGCACAAAGTTTCTGACACTTCTTCAGCAGTATGGTATACAACAGTTTATCTCCTGCCCTTACACACCGCAACAGAACGGTTTGGCTGAGAGAAAACATCGCCATGTCACTGAACTTGGGCTCGCTATGCTCTTTCAAAGCAAAGTCCCTCAAAAATATTGGGTCGAGGCTTTCTTCACTGCAAATTTCCTAAGTAATCTTCTCCCATCTACTGCTTTAGCAAATCCAAAGAGTCCCTATGAGCATCTCTATGGCAAAGCACCAGATTACACATCTTTGCGAGTATTTGGTTCTGCTTGTTACCCTACCCTTAGAGATTATGCTGCAACTAAGTTCGATCCTCGCTCTTTGAAGTGTGTATTCCTGGGTTATAACGAAAAATACAAAGGGTATCGTTGTTTACTTCCATCAACAGGCCGAGTTTATATAAGCAGACACGTCTTATTTGATGAAACATCTTTTCCATTCTTAAATACTTATCTACACCTGCAAACATCTCAGGTCACACCTCTCATTGCAGCTTGGCAAAGCAGTTTTGAAGTGCAAACTCAAACTGGTGAAAACGTTCCAATTGCAGCGCATACTCTTGACGATGCTGCTGCGTCAACTCAAGCTCAAATGCAGAGAAGAAACAGAGATCCCGCAGCTGCAGCAACACCTATCACTTCCGCAGCTGTTCCTCTCTTCACCGAGAATGATTTCCCTCCATTGCAACCACCACAATCTCCTGTCTATCATTCAGATAGTCAACGTTCATCATCAACACCTGCATCATCACACTCTGAAAATCGAGAAATTGTAGAAGCGTCTACCACAAGTAGAGAAGGGAGTTCTGAGTGTACGGCAGACTTAGAATCTGTTCCTATTGGCAACAGCTCTGCTTCTCACACCAGTGGGCCAGACGCTCCTACAATTTCTCAGTCTATTCCCGTGTTTGCAGCTCCTCCATCACTGTCCTCTCCTGCTCCGTCTCAGACAAATCATCCTATGATCACTCGATCACAGGTTGGAATCCACAAACCAAATACTCGCTACTTCTTGATGACACAAAAGGTTTCATATCCAGAACCAAGAACTGTAACTGAAGCTCTCAAGCATCCCGGTTGGAATAATGCAATGAATGAAGAAATGGGAAATTGCGATGAAACTAGGTCATGGTCTTTAGTTCCTTATACTAAAGGTATGAATGTGTTAGGAAGCAAATGGGTTTTCCGGACCAAACTCAATGCAGATGGGTCTCTTGATAAACTTAAAGCCAGATTCGTTGCAAAAGGATTTGATCAAGAAGAGGGGATTGATTACTTGGAGACTTTTAGCCCGGTAGTTAGATCAGCTACTGTGAGAATAGTCCTTGACGTTGCAACCGTAATGCAGTGGGACATCAAACAAATGGATGTGAAGAACGCATTCTTGCATGGAGACTTAACCGAGACTGTGTACATGAAACAACCAGCCGGTTTTGTCGATCCTACAAAGCCAAATCATGTGTGCCATCTTCACAAATCATTGTATGGCCTCAAACAATCTCCTCGGGCTTGGTTCGACAAGTTTAGCACATATCTCCTTGAATTTGGATTCACTTGTAGTAAACCAGACCCATCTCTGTTTGTCTATGTCAAAAACAAAGATATAATCATGCTCTTGCTCTATGTTGATGACATGGTGATTACTGGAAATAGCTCATATGCTATGGAAACACTTTTAAGTGAGCTCAATAAACGTTTCAGAATGAAGGACATGGGCAAACTTCACTACTTTCTCGGGATTCAAGCTCAATTTCACGAGGATGGTCTCTTTCTTTCTCAACAAAAGTATGCTGAAGATCTTCTTGCTGTAGCCTCTATGAGTGAGTGCTCGCCAATGCTCACACCTCTGCCTATCCAGCTCAAAAATGTGCCTGCTCAAGACGAACCTTTCTCCAATCCGACATATTTTAGAAGTCTTGCCGGGAAGCTTCAATATTTGACCCTTACAAGGCCTGATATTCAGTTTGCGGTGAACTACGTGTGCCAAAAGATGCACGCTCCGACGGTCTCTGACTTCATATTGCTCAAACGAATATTAAGGTACCTAAAAGGAACTATTACCATGGGTATTTCCTTTACTAAACAGACAGATTTTACTCTCCGAGCTTATAGCGATAGTGATTGGGCCGGGTGTCAAGTAACTAGACGGTCAACAGGAGGATTCTGTACGTTCTTGGGCAGTAACCTCATCTCTTGGTCTTCTAAAAAGCAGACAACTGTGTCTATGAGCTCTACAGAAGCAGAGTATCGCTCTCTTACAGAGACAGCAAAGGAGATGACCTGGTTAAGCTCTGTTTTGCGGGAAATTGGAGTCCCACTTTTGATTACACCTGAACTGTACTGCGACAACTTATCCTCTGTGTTTCTTACTGCCAATCCTGTTTTTCATGCCAGAAGCAAACACTTCGAGCTGGACTATCACTACGTTAGAGAGCGAGTAGCTCTCGGCTCTTTGGTGGTAAAACATGTTCCCTCACATCAACAAATTGCAGACATATTCACAAAATCTCTTCCATATGCAGTGTTCTGTGATCTGAGATTCAAACTTGGAGTCGATGTGCCACCCACTCCAGGTTTGAGGGGGGCTATTAGTGTGAAGTCTTCAACTGGAGATGAAGTCATTCACGGCAAAGGAAAACAAAGCAAAAATGCAGAAGTGCAAAACGACAAAGTGAAGTTGGGCCAATTATCACCAAAGCCCAATTCACAAACACAACAATTCAAACTCGACCTGCAACAAACAGTAATGAACGACAAAATTGGGAAAAAGCAGAGTACAGAAATGAGCTTCGATCTCAAAACTGCAAACCGATTTTCAGCCCTTGATTCAGAAGCAACACAATAGATTATGACACGTACTGGTTTCACTAGGGTTTCGTATTTGATTATAAAATCTAAGCGATCTTGTAATGTTGAAGTTAAGTGAAAAAAATGAACTAAAATTCAGAGAAGAAATTGTTCATTGTCATCTTCATCTCTCTCTGTTTATCTTTTCTTTCAACAACAACCACTTTCTGTTCGAAGATAAGTTTTTGCGGATGTACCTTAAATTTTCTTAGAGTAACCTTCGCAAATCTAGAGTAAACTGTATGACTATTGGAGATATTTTCGATTGGGTTGTGATGATCTGACAATACATCTTTTTATAGTCAGGGAAAAATGTCTCTGTATTCAAGAAAATATCATTTAGTATATAATTAATTTCTTTTTTAAAGATCTAATTTATCTCATTATATTAAAACTTGATTGCATAAGATTATGAGATCTGACAGAGTTTTATATTATTACCTAGGAGAGCACCCGTGCTACGCGCTGGTTTTCTTTAAACTCACTATGTACATCACGGTAAAGATTAGCCATCAGAAATTTTGGAGTGTCGGGTCCATTGAAAACGTTGTAGATCCCAGCGAGAAACCATCATTGCTTCTCTTAAACCACTAATTGCACTATGTCCTCTCCTGCTTTCCCCAATGCCCACTGTAAATTGTTCTCGCTTCTGCCATTTGTCTTCACTCCGGCAGCCGCTAACGCAGCTTCGACGATAATGCCGCTCATGCCGCCGTCGGGTCTCACAGTGTTTTTTCTCTTAAAACCACGATGAAATTCGACACCGGAAGAACCCAGAGCCATTGCTTCTTCTCCCTAAAAATCGGGTGCCAAAAAAGGCGGTTCTTCCTTTTCTGGCTCTTCTTCGAGTATACACTACCGAGCGCCGCCGAAAAATGCACACCGGCGGAGTTAAAGCTCGAAATCTCTCCGGCCGGGTCCAACGGGCCTGAAGTCGCACCTCCCTCGGACCCGATATGATCGCCTCTCTCTCTTTGACTTGAAATAAAAATTAAAAAAAAAAAACTGAAAAAATCCAGAAATGATGCATCTTCACGCGTCCTGGTCACCTCCCCACACACGCACTTCTCTCTCACCTCAAACACTCTCTCTCTCTCACCCTCTCTCACTTCCCTCCTCTCGCCGGCTCTGCAATGACGTCGGCGCGAATTTCTTTTTCGCCGACGCAAAATTCGACCACATCCGCGACCAATCCTCGCCGTTCAAGTCATAGAATTGATCGACGGCGTTTTCATCGGCTGCTCCGTTAACCACGCCGTGACTGACGGAACGTTGCTGTGAAATTTTATTTCGATTTTATATCTTTCCATTATAGATGTAGTTGATAGGAATCTCATGATTTCCTTCGGTTTCATGATGCTTTGCATTATCATTGATTTTGTCGATCCAACTTGAAATTGATGATTCAATAATAAGACGAGCCAACATATTGAAAATGCATGTTAGGAATAATATCTCATAACGTTAAATAATATATAAGAGGCATATATCAATTTATTAATTGCTATATATCAATTTATTAATTGTCAATTAATTTTTAATATGCAATTAATTTAAAGAAAAATAAAAATAAAAAATTGACCAATAAGGCGATGCTGAGGTGTCAAAGCTAGAGAGCATCAATTCTCTCTTTATAAGGTAGATTATAATCTTATACATTCTCTATATTTTACTATGTTTTGGTACTTTGATACAAATTAAAGTAAATATTAATGTGGTTAAAAAAATAAATTTATTTTTTAGAAATAAATATTTATATATTAAACATAAAATGTAAGGAATGATAGCAAACGTAAGAATATAAAATACACCAAAAACGAGATTTTTAGATTAAAAAGATTATTTTATAAGAAGTATAGGAAAAATAATTAAAATGAGAAATTATTTTAAAAAAATAAAAAAATTGAAATAACGAAAACTTGATTTTGAGAGAAAAATTAGTAAATTTTCCCTTTCTTTAATTTAAAATAGTACTGCATCCACTTTTTAGTAGTTGCCCCGATTCTTACCGATTCTCTCCCGTTCGTGATCCCTTGAGAAGTTGAGAGCGGGAGCTAAAAAATGGAATTACCTTGCCCCAGTGAATATTGCTATTTTCATCAAGGAACAACATGAGTTGACTGCTTAGCGATTTCCTGGGGATATTCAAGAAATTCCTGGGGATATTCAAGAAAATATCATTTAGTATATAATTAATGTCTTTTTTTCAAAGATCTAATTTATCTCATCTAATGTATAAAAGATGCTCAACTCTCTCCAGTTGAACGCCATGTCATCACTGGAAAAAGTGTCACATATCCAAAATTATTTATTTATTTAATTATTTTTTCTTATCCTTTTTAGTTTGCACAATTATTAGTCATATATACATAATTTTTAATAACGTTTATGCACAAAAACCCTCCAAATCTAATTTCCTCATCACTCTAATCTTAAGAACATCATTTAAATACTAATTTGTACATAAATACCATCGACTTGGTTCCAATGACAAAACCATAACTCTTAACATTAGAACATCTTAATATATATAATCAATTACTCAATAAAATAAAATACTCAATAATGTCTTCAAATAACATCTTATCATGCAATAAATAATATTTTCCACTCTTGGCCACGTCTCACATATACCTCTAAAAATAATTCAATATTTTTTATTATTATATATGGGTGCGGAGAATGGTCTCGAAAAACATCGAATATATACAATAAACCTTCAGAGGCAAATGCAATTGAGTTTATGTGTAATTTAGGAGCTTATTGTAAATGAAACTATAGTAATTTGATATAAAATATACAAACAGAGACAATGTGAAAAATGTTAAAAACAAAAACAATAGTATCAAATATTTCGAAGATATAAACACGCGCGTATGCGCGTGTAATCACCTGGTTATATTAAAACTTGATTGCATAAGATTATGAGATCTGACAGAGTTTTATATTCTTAATTATAATCTTATATATTCTCTATATTTTACTATATTTTGGTACTTTGATACAAATTAAAGTAAATATTAATATGGTTAAAAAATAAAATTATAATTAATTTATTTTTTAGAAATAAATATTTATATATTAAACATAAAATGTAAGGAATGATAGCAAACGCAAGAATGTAAACTAAACGAGATTTTTATATTTAAAATATTTTTTATAACAAATATAGGAAAAATAATTAAAATGAGAAATTATTTTTAAAAAATAAAAAATTGAAATAACGAAAACTTGTTTCTGCGTGTTCAACATTTTGCGAGAAAAAATTAGTAAATTTTCCCTTTTTTAATTTAAAATAGTACTGCATCCACCATTGATATAAAGCCACTTTTTAGTAGTCGCCTCGATTCTTACCGATTCTCCCCGTTCATGATCCTCCTTGAGAAATTGAGAGCGGGAGCTAAAAATGGAATGACCTTGCCCAGTGAATATTGTTATTTCCATCAAAGAACAACATGAGTTGACTGCTTAGGGTTTTTTTATGAAGGATTTTTGCAAGTTTCGAGATCAATTACTCGATATACTATTGCTAGTATAAGAGGTTCGATCCAATGGGCAAGATTCCAAAGCAACAAGAATGCAAGGCACTTCTTAAGTTAAACAAAATAACCAAGAGTTGTTGTTTATCTAGTGAACTAAGCAACTTAAAATAAGAACAAGAAATAGCAAACTAAACAAGTTGTAATGCAAGAAATATAAACGAATTCAAGGATGGGATAATCGAATTAAGATGATCCAAAACTAATTCATGATGCTCAATGAACAAACAAAGCTATCCCTAGGAAATGATTAATAAGTGTAACTAATCCTCTCTCAAGGCATTAATCACCATGCTAATTACTAATCCAAGATCAAATTCTCATATGTGAATTATCAATTAGCAAGCATTACGTGTAAACAATCAAGATCAACCAAATAAACACCCTAGACAACTACTCTCATAGGTTAGGAATGAATATCTATTGAATAGTTCATCAAGGCATTTCATCAAACACCTTGTGGGTGTGAAATGCTCCTTGATCTAGATTGACTATCTCAAGCCTAATCTAGCATTAAGATCACTAATCAAAAAGAGAAACAAGACAATCTAACCCTAAGCATCATAAATCAACCTTGAAATCACCCTAAGACTAACCCATCCTCAAACTCTAAGAACTACTCACTAATCATCATGGTTTCAACAAGTCTCATAAAAGAATAGTTAAAACTCATGATCAAATGATTGGATGATTAGGAAATAGAAGATAGGAAGAATGAATCAAGAAAAAATACTCAAATTTGCATAAATAAAAAGGATCAATCTCTTACAATCACTTTAGATCACACTTAGTTAGGGTTTTTGCTTAAGAAAAAGACTTAACCCATGAAAACTAGGTTTGTGGGCTTAAATAGTGAACAGTGGCAAACCGGGTCGACCCGGGACAAACCGGGTACCAACCTGGTTTAGTTGGGTAAAAGTGTAACAAGGGTCAACACCGATGTGACTCATCGATGCAACATCTCGGTATTAGACCTGGGTTTGTGCACCGATGAGGCACACCGATTTGTAACCTCGGTGCTGAGCTTGAAGTTGCTTGGTGTTCGTGTGAGATACACCGATGTCATACGTCGGTATTGCACATTGGTGTTAAGGCTGATTTCCCTCGGATTTCCCCCGGGAGTTGCACCGACTTGTTGCACCGACTTGTGACCTCGGTGTCGAGGTGAAGCTGACTTGGAGGAGTGGTACCGATGAAGCACACCGATATGTGACGTCGGTGTAATCCCCTGAAGCTCCAACACCGATGTCACTCCTCGGTGCTAGACATCGGTGTTAAACTCGATTTCCCCCGGTTTCCACACTGATGAATCACACTGATATGTGACTTCGGTGTAGTCCCTTAAGGCTTCAACACCGATCGTGCACACCAATATGTGACCTCGCTATCCTGGCTTGCCGAGACTCCTCATGACTTTGGCTTCGTCTCCTTGTTTCCAATCCGATCGGCCTCACGTCTCGAGCCTCGAGTCTTCTCCAAAGTACCTAAAACACTTTCCGAAACATGCGAAACTCCCTAGGACCTAATGCAACATCTTAAACTCTAAAAGAGACCTAAATGCTAAACAAAGCTATGGTTATGCATGTAAATGACTAGAGAATGCAAACTAAAATGCATGGTAGAACATGTAAATTGTGAAAATATCATTTTCCTGAGGGTATTTCCCCACCCCCCCCTTTTTGTCGCTCTTGCCTTGCTAAACTTTTGGCCATTTTCATTGATTTGAGCTCCCCTGCTTATTTAAAGATCTCCTCGGACGAGAATTTACCCTGCACACCGTCCATGATATTTTCTAAGCGAGGTAGATCCCGTCGCCTCCCTATTGTGTCCGAATGGAGAATTCTTGATCCTTCCTTACTTTTGCTTTCAGACAGGAACTCTGTTGTTTGTTATACTCCTGGTGTCACCGCGTCGTTGAGGCTTTGCAAGACGGAAGTTTGTGAGGACCATGCTTCTTTCTCTTCAATTTTCTTGATTATGGCGCCTGAGGATATGGCCTCGGATGAAGATATCGTTCCGCTTAAACGCCGTAAACCGAGATCATCCTCCTTGGTGTGTGTTAATGATGTGTTTGTTTTGACACCTAACGTCGGGGTCAAACTTCCTAAAGACTTTCATGGTAACTAGTCTCTTCCTCCCACGACCAGTGGGGTCGAAACCTCTAAACCCATAGCGAAGACTAATCTTCATGCACTCGCCTATGTTTCGTGTGAAGCAAAAACTTTCGGGGTTGCTGGGGATATTGCGGTTCCTCCCTTGCAGCAAACGACTCCTTAGACTTTCCTTGAGGTTATTTTCCCTTTCAGGGATCGTGAATCTGATTTACCCAACCAAGATTGTGAGCTTTCTCAGAAAGTTGACGTTGAGTCAGCCCAAGCAGCTTCAAATGATCAGGTCTCCGTCTTGCATACTGAAAGAGACCGTATGAAGGAACAAGTCTCCGCGGCCGAGAAAAGATTGTCCAAGTTGGAGAGTGAGTTAAAAGAGAGGGACTATACTCACTTTGAGGACCTCGAGGAGGCAAGGCCCGCCTCCTTTCAAGCTGGGAGGAGATCCGTTCTTATTCTGTTTAGTCCGACTTTTGTCCAGGCTCAAGCCTGATATGCTCAAATTAATACCCTATAAGTACTAAAGCAGTTGTTGTAGTATATGTAGGGGTCGAACACAAAAACTCAGGATATCACACAATAGATTAAATAGATTCGAATTAAGCTAAACCAAAAGATGTAATTGAAAGCAATACGTAAATTAAATTGGTTGTAAGTTCGAATGGGAGAAAGATAGGTTCAGGGTATTTCTCAGGAATTCAATGAATCCATATAGACTAACTAGTAAGGATTCAGATTTAGCGCGGTTCTTGAACTCAAATCACTAAAGTATAATTAACCAACTCTCGTTGCGAGAATTATCTAAGCCTAAATCCTAGAATTACAAATCTCTTTGCGAATCCTAAAGTCTAAACCAGCTTTTAGTTCAAGTTTGATTTGTTCACAAAACAACTAAACCAAATCTCTTTGGGAATAGTTATTTTGCTCACCCTAGGTTCTATCAGGTAATTAATCGCACTCTCGTGCCTAATTAATTATCCTAAGATCTATGTTCTAGGTAGCTAATCTAGAACAAGCTTTGAACACAACCTAAGGCGAAGAACTAATTTAGATGGTGAATCCTAATCAACTAATCAACCTAGCATTCAGAGAAAACTCTTATGAGAACCCTAAACCTAAAGTGGATATACTCAGACATGGAGAATGAAAACAACATGATTGAATAGATCATCAAAGAAATCAATAAGAAACAGGAGTTCAGAGTTGTCTCTCCAAAAAACCAAAGTAAAATCAAGCGTAGAATAAAGCATAGCCATCAAAGTGGCTGAAAAACCTAATAAATAACCTAAGACACGTTTTGGGGCTTCTTGTAAATAATAAAGTCTTCTGGGGCAATTTTGCAATTCTTCAATCTTGGAAAAGTCGCGACTCGTGTCTTGCTGCAGTGAGTATCGACCGATACTCGTCAATATCGATCGATACTGAGGCTTCAAATCAGGTACTCAGCTACACGAACTTCCGCTTTGCTCCAAAATGCTCCAGAAAGCTCCAATATCTCCAATTATGCTCCAAACGTGCTAAAACCTGTAAAAGACTCTAAAACACTACAAAATAGTAGAAAGATTCTATAAAATGGACTTATATCATGGCATAAAAGGGGTAAAAACCATGATATATCAACTCCCCCAGACTTAGCCTTTGCTTGCCCTCAAGCAAACATAAAGCTAAACAAGAGAAAGAGGTTTGAAAACGCGGAGACTCACATGTTCATGAAATATTGAAATGACCATTTTTCTTAGTGCTCCACATATCACCTAACCAGTTTCAAATCTAACCACTATGTACTTCTCCGTAGATATTCGCAGCTTTCCAGACTACACACATTATTTCACAGCATCGTTCAATCAAGCCTTCCTCGCCAGTTTCATCGCTGTGATTAATACCAAGAACCTTCTAGATTCTTTTCCATACAATATCATGACAAAGAACCATCCAATTTCACATTTTCTGGTATTATTTTCTCTCCCCCAGACTTATTTCTCATTATGTCTCTTGCATATACATATTAAGGTTCGAGACGCGAGTATTGATGGTGTTTGCCACCGAATCCCCGGTTCTTCCCTCAAAAGTAATCAAAGATGTAGGAGAATAATGGTATCACATGAAATTTTCCTAAATTCGCTTCCACCTTTGTGTGATCATTTCCTCTGAAGTAGAATAATGGGATCGCTGGAAATTTTCCTAACCCTCTACTCAGAAGAAAATCATCTCATTTTTTAATGCATCTTATTTATTAACTTGTAACAGGGAGAGAAATACCATTACTCTAAACACATGAGTTCCTTTGTCAGATACGAATGAGGAATCAAGCTCTATGAATACTAACCACATCGATGAAGTGCAAAAATTTGGCTCATGCTTTAAAGAACTTTGCTGGAAACATGAGTGTTTTCTAGTTAACTGGTCAACCTTTGGATTTTTCATTAGTCGATCTAGAACTAATTCTGTAACAATGGTCACTTAGAAGCAAGGTCAAATCAATAGAGTCAAGAAAAAGATCACAATATCCAACAAAGTTTTGACTCAAAAACGACTGACTCTAAGAAAAACAAAAACAATGTCAGCGACTACCTCCCCAAGACTTGAATAACACTGTCCCCAGTGTTATCTAGTCTAGAGTCAGTAAAGGAAAACAAAAGAACAAAGTGAAAATGTGAGGAACAAGAAGTTACCGTAATGGAACATCGAGTATCGACCGACACACGGCCTGGTATCGATCGATACCATGCTTAAGTCAACACGATGAACCCTTCTCATTCGCGTAGGGTATCGAACGATACCAATAGGGTATCGATCGATACTCCGGCGATTTCGTGTTTGCTCCTTGTCTATCTGACACAAACACAAAACGAAAAATAAAAAAGAAAAATAAGAAAGAAAGTCACCAGTGGGTTGCCTCCCACCAAGCGCTCGTTTTAAGTCAGTAGCTTGACTCTGGCTCAGGTGATCAGTTAGAGCGAGGTTGAGAACTCACTCCCATGCAAGTTCTACAACTAGACACTTGCAGACTCAGAGTTCTACTCAACATGCTCTCTATAACCTCCTTTCCTTTCTCTTTCAGCTCCGGAGTAAGAATGACTCTAGCCTTAGAGAATGGCTTTGAGGTTCCTTTGCACTTCACCTTGTATTCAATCAAATCTCCATCACACTTCTGAGGGATTAAAGTCATAGAGGAAACACCCTTCACTCCCTTGCTCTTCACCTTCTTCTTTGCCTTAGATGTTTTGACGTCTTTCTTGGTGATGACAGAAGGACTATCTAGAAGGTCTATGACAGTTGGTTCGTCAGGAGGCTCTTCCAAAAGATCAACTACCAACGTCTCTCCTGTAACAATGGTGATGCAAGAGATATGTGTGGGAGTTCCTCTAGTAGGAATGGCTTTGTAGTACACCTTCTTGTCAATGTACGAGAACGAGATTCTCTTGCTTGGTGTGTCCATAATGGCACCAACCGTAGCCATGAACGGTCTTCCAAGAATCAACTGCGTATTAGATCTTGCACTCATCTCCAGAACCTGAAAATCAGTAGGAACCAGGCAATCTCCTACTTTAACCAGCAAATCAAGGATTGTACCATATGGAAGTGAGGTGGAACAGTTCGCGAATGTGATAGATTTCTTGGGAGATCGAATATCAGCTCCCAATCTCTCTGCAATTGCCCTTGACATGACATTGACGCTAGCCCCCGAGTCAACGAGAGACTCTTTGAATTCAAATCCAGAGATAGAGCATGGAACTGAGAATATTCCTGGGTTTTCCCTCTTAGTCAGCTGCTTCAGCGGTAGTGACTTGCTTCTTGCCTTGATAAAGAGTACTTCGATCTCTTCCAGTGTTTCTCTGCAATCGCGGAAGTGACACTCCAAATGATGGTTTTCAAAAGCTTCTTCAAAAGATATAGTGTGGGGAATCCTCCTGACCTTCTTCTCTAAAGCTAGCAACTCCTCTGCAGTGATGGGTCTCATGAGATGTCTAGGTGGTCTAGGATATGGTATCTTAGGCTTGTAAACACGTTCCTCAATCATCTCTGGTTTCTTTACAATCTCCGGTTCAGCCTGCCAGGGGTGTCGATCGATACAAGGTTGGTGTCGATCGACACAAGGCTTATGTGTCTCTTCAGGTCGGTATCGATCGATATCATAAGTGGTGTCGGTTGATACCGACGAATCAGGTTCGGAATCACCTTCGACAGGGTTTTCGAAATTTCCTGCACTCCTTAAAGTGATTGCATTGACGTATTCGTTATGTGTCTGAACCGTCTTTCCCTTGACAGGTGCTGCAGTCTGAGCTACTTGCGTTTCCAGCATCTTTTGATAAGTACTGAGGGCCTTGATCCTTCCACTCAGATTCTTGTACACAACATCTATCTTTCCATTGAGATTCACTGTGAGCTGCTGCTGTCCTTGAACCAGCTGTTCAAACATAGACTCGATCTTGCTATCTGGGAGTTTAGCAGGTATGGGCTGATAAGATGAATTTCCATAGTTTCTGGTATACCCACTGTTTTGAGATGGTTTCTGGCCAAACTGATGCGAACCTCCTTGCTGAGAGTTGTTGTTGAAGTTCCGGTTGTTGTTGAACTGATTCCTCTGACCTTGAAAACCAGAACCACCAATGTAGTTAACATCCTCTACTTCATCCTCATTGAATACCTCAACATCTTCAGCAAAGTGAACAGCCTTTGTTATCTTACCCATAAGAAGATTGTGCATAGAATCTAACTTAGCCTGAACCTCAGCAATCTTTGAACTCTCCATGCCACCAGCTTGCCTCTTGCGCTCAAAATCTGCATTCTTGGTGCTATTGCTAGATGCAAAATTCCCAATCAGCACATAAGCGTCCTCAGGATACCTGGTGTTGAAATTTCCATTGCTTGCATCATCCAAAGCCATCTGATGCCTCCAATCAATCCCTCTGAAGAAAAGACCCATCAACTGAACATCAGAATACCCGTGATGTGGACAATCTCTCTGGTATGATCTGAATCTCGTCCAAGAAGCCTTGAACGCCTCAGTAGGTCCAAGAAGCCTTGAGAAAACTGGTAGATCTTGTTCCTGAGCTCCTCGGATCGTGCATCATCATAGAAATTGTTCAGGAATGCATTCTTAGTCTCTTCCCAAGTAGTCAGTGACCCAGCTGGTAACTGCTTCAACCAATAAGCTGCATCCCCACCAAGAGAGTATGAGAAGAGCTTACAGAAGAGGTAATCATAGGATACTCCATTGCTCTTGATGCTTGTAACCAAATCCTAAAACTTCTCAATGTGATCCATAGGGTGTTCATGAGAAAGACCATGAAAAAGGTGCTGACCCACAAGAGTGAAGTATGCAGGTTTCAGCTCAAAGTCATTCCTCTGAAAAGGCGGAGGACGAATCGCTGATCGATTAGCATAGAACTGATAAGGCCTGTTGTACTCACCAATCGTTCTACCACGATTAACCACATCATTTACTGCATTCGCGTTCCCCGCGACAATCTCCTCGACAACATGAGCAGGTGGAATGATGTTCCCCTCTCCATCCAGACGTTGCCCTCTCGCATTGCACAACTGACCCTCTTGGTCTCTGTAAGCACCAGCTTCATCTTGAACCAAAACCACTGGGTTGTTCTTCTCTGTTGGATTCTTTGCTTTTCTGTTTGTGCGTTCTAAAAGTGCTAGCTTCTCTAATGACAGTTCAACTAGCTGAGTGCTCTTGTTCCTTCTGGTTTCACGAATAGGCATACACCTGAAAACAAAAGTCAAGAACGTAAGTAATTCGGTAACACGATGAGTATCGACCGACACTGGGTGGTGTCGACCTCAGAGTGGGTATCGATCGACACAGGAAGGATATCGATCGATACTCGGGGTTTTGACACGTCTCGAGAAAGTATTTGGACTGGTGTTGATCGATACTCGGTGGTGTCGGTCGATGCTTTCGCTCTGGAATTGTCCCTGGCAGAACTTTGGACGTGTGTAGATCGATACAAAGGAGTATCGGTCGATACCGTGGTGGTGTTTGAAATCTCATCGTCATCTTCGGCAAGATAGACGTATTCGTTCTGTGAATGAACCATCAGTCCCTTGACAATCTAATCAACCTAGCATTCAGATAAAACCCTTATGAGAACCCTAAACCTAAAGTGGATCTACTCAGACATGGAAATTGAAGCAATAAACATGACTGAATAAATACTCAAATAAATAATAAGAAAGAGTAACAAGAGGGTTCGAAATCTTCTCTCGGACGAACAGAGTTTCAGACTTGTCTCCCTTCAAAAGCTCTCTCACAAAACCAAAGTAAAATAAAGCGTAGAATAAAGCATAGCCATCAAAGTGGCTGGAAAACCTAATAAATAACCTAAGACATGTTTTGGGGATTCTTGTAAATAATAAAGTCTTCTAGGGCAATTTTGTAATTCTTCAATCTTGAAAAAGTCGCGACCCGTGTCTTGCTGCAGTAAGTATCGACCGATACTCGTCAATATCGATCGATACTGAGGCTTCAAATCGGGTACTCAGCTACACGAACTTCCGCTTTGCTCCAAAATGCTCCAGAAAGCTCCAATATCTCCAATTATGCTCCAAACGTGCTAAAACATGTAAAAGACTCTAAAACACTATGAAATAGTAGAAAGTCTCTATAAAACGGACTTATATCATGGCCTAAAAGGGGTAAAAACCATGATATATCAAAGCCCTTATCCATTGTCTCAAGGATGCTTGTTCGAAATTGCAATTATTCAACCATGCTGAGGCCAACTCCTTACTTCTTTTGGATATTCGCCAAGAGAAGATCACCGACCTTGCTCACGAGGCTTCCCGTATTTATCAAACTATTTCTCCGCTCAGGGCTGCAGTGGAGAATATTTTTCTTCCTTCTTTTGATGTAAATGAGTTCGGCCTCAGGGCTTTGCCCGACGGGTCTGGGTTTGAACCCTTGTAACCCGTAAATATCCATTCACTTTGAAATGTTTTTTGTTTTTTTTGTTGAAAACGAATTCCACTCCCTTTTGCCGTAGCATGAGGTGTGAATTAGGGATAATCTCATATGTTCTACTCTCTTTTACCGTAGTCTGAGGTGAGAACACAAAATGGTTCCAAAGAATTGTACTTCCTTTTCCCGTATCATGAGGTGGGTTTAAGGAACTCTACTCCCGTTTGCCGTATCATGAGGTGAGTATTACTTTACACATTCTTTTCCCTTTTACCATAGTATGAGGGGAAAATGATTGTTCATTGGGTTTTCACATTTTACTTGTGTGTCGGATCAAACCGCGCAAAATGGTGGATCCCCTTTTTTACGTCGTTTGATTTTCACCGAGTCGTGTGGAGTCTCTCAATATTGATTGTTTTGACTCCTGAGAGTAAATAACTTTTTGGAAAATAGAGGGTTTTTTGTGTTAAATACCTCTACTTCTGAGAGACCTTTCAAGTTCACCCGTTTGTGTATTTAAGGCAAGCGGGCCCTTCTTTCTTCTACAGGCTTCGCAAACATTCCTCCTCTCTTTGGAACAAGATTTTCTTCTTGTTTTTTGTCGATGATCCTTCATCCTTTGATTTAGATGATAGATCTCATGGGGTTTCTTCCGGATCCGTTTGTGTTGCTTTGAGGTTAACCGCTACAGTCCCTCCGAATTGCGCTTCAAATGTTTCCCTACAAGACATAGATCTCGTAGACGAGATAAAATCTTTACTCTTTAAATAGTTCTTACCTATCTCATTCTTTTTCGGACTTCCTCTCCTCATTTCCTACTATCCGAAGCCCTCGATGGAGAGAACTCTTTATGCGAGACATGTGAAAAATCTCGAGAAGCATATGACTTCGGTCTAAGTAGTATACACTACCTTCTTGGACTGTTTTCGTCTTCCCGAAGAAGAAACAAAGAGGATGAATCTTTCGAGATGTCCTTTTCTCCCATCCTCTTTATTGAGGACATCAACTCTCGAGGAGCTGAATGAGTTTATGGGATGTAAGATTTGGCGAGGTTTAGAAGGAGCGTTCATCTCTCGCTACACTGAGATAGTGGAGGAGAGGTGTTCGTTCTTCTCTTGCTAATAGCAAAAGAGGTTGAATTTCATTCTAGTTGCTCCGTCAACATCTTGTTTCCGCCTTACGATCATGAGACACAAATAGAGAATTGTTTGTTGTAGTAATGATTTAGCGATTAAATTTGTACATGGTGTTGGAACCCCCTTTTATCCTTGTTGAATAAAGAATTTTACTTATGAGTTCCCCTTCATTCTTTTTGAGTAAAGAATTTGACCTCAGAGCCTTTCTTTATCTCCTTTGAACAAAGAGTTGTCCCTAGAGCCCCATTTACCTTTGTGAGATAAAGGGTAGTTCTTGTTTTAGGAGCTGCACTTGACTTCGCAAGTTGCCTACGTACCCATTTTGGGATCAACCCACTTCGTAGTTCGTTTGTCTCACTTCGCCTCTTCGGGACATTGTTGCTTAGCCATTTTATGATTGTGTATGCGGTGTTACCCGCAAAGTTAAGATTTCATCAGTTCCTTGAATGAACTGACTTCATCCTTCTTACGACCCCAACCCTTTCTGATGTCGAAAACTTAACACATTGGTGGTAAGTCGAAGGCACTGCCCTCATTAAGTTTAGCCAAGGTTTTCCTAAAATAGCATTGTAGGAAACTTCTTTTTTTTTTTTTTTTTTTAATTGAATGTAAAATTTATTCAACCAAAAAAAACTTGTTAAAATGAATTCTACTTCTTTTGAGTTTTTGAAAGTTTCATAAAGAGATCAATCTAAAAAATTAAGAAAAGTTTATCTAGAATCCAAACCAAATTTGCATCCCGTCTTCATATCTTGCATCACCTAATCGTCGGATTGAGGTTAGTCGATTGCGAACTTGCTTGTTGAGGCAGAAGAGTATGCGTTTCACTAACGTGTGGGGTTCGCCATGGCGCCTTCCATTTCTCTCCCTCCAAAGCGAATGTATTGAGGCTTGAAAGGCATATCTGAGGAGAAAGAGTTTGAGCGGTGCTAAGTCTGTATCCGTGAGGAGTACAATGAGATGTTGCCAGTATGCTGTGTACTTCCCTTCAAGCAGTTTTCGTGTGAGTCCTCTTCAAATTTCCTCCGAAAACTTGCAGCTAAGGAAAATATGATTTCTGGTTTCCAGATTGTCACAAAAGACACAAGATCCAGATGCTCCAATGTTCCAAGTTAGAACTCTGTCACCGGTGGAGAGCCTATTGTGCATTGCAAGCCAAGTAATGAATGAGTACTTTGGCGTTGCATAAGAAAACCAAACACCTTTGTACCATTCACAAATCGGTTGTGCCACGCGAATCTGATTCCAAGTTTGTTTAGAGCTGAATATGGGCTTGAATTTATCCACTTAGTATCGCCAAAGAACCACATCAGCTACTTCCGAGCTACCATGTTGCTTTTGAGCGTGAATAGTGTCTTCTATTGCATTCAATATCTCCAATATGTGTTGACGCCTTCTATGAGTTTTGTGCACATTTTCTACGGATGAGTGGATGTTTATTCCAAGGTCTATACATCCTCTTATACCCATATGAGTTATTATATTCCCCATAGGAGACCAATCATCATACCAGAATGACGTTGAGGCACCACTATGGACTTCGACTTTCGTTAGAGAGGCTGCGAGATCTCGATATATCAGTAGTTTTTTCCACGTCCATGAGCCGAGAGATGAGCTTTCTTTTACTGACCATAGAGATCCCTTCCTGATTAGGTACATACGAATCCAGTCAACCCACAAAGATGTTGAAGAGGACAGGATACGCCCTATTAATTTGAGACAACTTATTTTGTTGACAACCATGAGAGATCTTAATCCCAAACCACCTTCCTCTTTTGGCTTGCATACATCTCGCCAAGAAATTTTTGCCTTTCGTGTATTGAGTTCCGGTCCCGACCAAAGAAACGCTGCGCAGAGCTTATTAATTTCCTCAATGCATGCTTTTGGTAATCTAAAAGTAGACATCCGGAAATTCGTCAGACTGTGAATTACATAACCTATTAATTGGAGTCTTCCTACAAAAAATAAACATCTCGCTGTCCAACAACTAATCTGAGATCTGATTTTCTCCACTAATAGTGTGTAATCGTTAATTTTCATCCTCTTAGCCTGAAGCGGAAGACCCAAATAACGCATTGGTAGAGTTCCCGTATCAAAGGGAAATTGCTCGAGTATCTAATCTCTTGTAGCTTCTGTAACACCGGCCATGTAAAGCGTTGATTTCTCCATACTTATACGGGCCAGCCCGCGTCCAAATAGCCTGACCCGATGCGGTTTAAATTTTTTTTCAGACCTCGCGGGCTGGCCTGCCGCGGTCCCAAAATGATGTGTCCAAGCCCAACCCGCCTATATTCTACGGGTTTGCGGGCTGACCCCCAGGTTCCGTCTTTCGAAATTTTTTTGCTTAGACTCCATACCTTTAATTTTAAATCGTTGCAGTGTCTATATTACCAATCTGTATGGTAAGATTTTGGCAACTGTTCCTTCTCGAAGGTACAACTTCTCCTGTGACATTATGCGATATTTCATTAGTCTCGTCGTTGATTATACTGACAAGACTATACAGTCAAGAACGGTGAAGCCAAAAGCTTTACTGTGATTCAGCGAAAAACAAATTGTTACAGCCGAGGAAGAAACTCTCGCTTTACGTTTTCCTTCAACTCGGCGAAACTATTCACTTTCTTCACCAATTCCTACTTTGGAATAAAAGCTCTCAAACTCTGAAATCAAACCAACATAAAACTATTGATTATCCAGTTAAAAGTATGGAGTCTAAGCAACACGTAAAGCCCCGGAGTCTAAGCAATGTCTATTGTAACCTGAGTTACTATAGACTTACCATTCCTCAGCGATGTTGTATCGCTAGAGTAGAATATCGTCAAGAATCACAAACAAAGTAAAGATACTAATGATCACCAATAACCAGACTTTTAGTGGTTTTTGTTAAGTATTAATTGTCTATTCCCATAGACACTAACTAAAAGGATACGAGCAAGAGAACAATCATCTTCTTCATCCAAATGCTTCTTGTTCTCAGGTTGCAACGGCTTCTTCACAGCATTCTGATATAACAAGAAAAACAAGAGTCAAACGCATTGTTCATATATTAATTAATTACCATCTCCCACTTTACAATATTATACAGTACTTTGTGATTACAATAGGAGATTTATGATTCTGAGAGAAAGAATCTTCCTCTGTGCATTCCTTGACCTCATAATCCTCCTCTACATCTATATTAGGAGCCACGTGAACCCTTCCATTGGATGCATCTGTCTTCACCAACTCAACAACTTCTTTTCCCATTCTAACTTATGCCATATTTCACCCCAAATAAAAACAAGATTCTAAAATTAAATTATGCACAAAACATATTCTAACTAAAACCCTTTTCGATTAACTCAAAATGCTAAAGGTTTCCAATCTGTTTTTTTTCTTTCAATATTTTACTTATACGTCTCTCATCTCTCTGATTGAATTTGCAACATCCTACCAGCTTTGTTCGTAACTATAAAAAGATAGGTGTTGTTTTCCGATAATTGAACATAAATTGGTTTAATGTTAATCGAAATATGGACATTTCGAAGCTTTGCTTCACCCCCAAAAAAGCAAGATTCTAAAAATTAAATTATGCACAAAAACACTTACGTGTTCTTCACAAACGGAGCTTACCTTATCTACTTCGGCTACAATGGTTGCGAGCTTAGCTACTTCGAATGCGGAGTCGTAGACGTTTGTGGATTTGAGGGGTTTGTTGGAGAAATTGAAGATTTGAGAGAGGAGGAGGTTACTTGTGTAGAAGACGACGTCCACTAGGAACCAATTGGCTGAGGCTGCAAAGAGTTCACGACTGTGGAGGCTGAGGAAACGGCTAGAGAAAATGGTTTTCGATTTTTGTTCAATTTTTGCGGTTTGGACCGCAAACCCGCGAAAACTGCTCCGACCCGACCCGCGCAACCCGACTTCCGCACAGGTTAAGCCCGCTAGGACCGCTTTTTTGTTTTGGACAAATTTTTGTGTGTCCAGGCCCGCACCGCGGCGATTCTACTTGGGCCGATCCCGCGGGTCAAAGCCCAATTTGACAACTCTACTTATACCCAGCCCAAATAACTCAGTAAACTCTTTAAATACATCAAGTATACCCTCTATGGATCGCTTCTTCCCATCTGAAAAGATTAGCAGGTCGTCGGCAAAACAGAGATGAGTAAGCTTGATGTTTTGGCAATATGGATGATATCCGAATTTCCTTGCCCCCGCTGCTTTATCCAGCATTTTCGAAAGAACATTCATGCATATCACAAATAGATAGGGAGAAAGAGCACAACTTTCCCGTAATCCCCTAGCACTCCTGAAAAACCTCGCAAGCTCCCCATTGACTTGAACCGAGAATGAAGCTGTTGTAACACAGAGTCTAATCCAATGGATGAATTTTTCTGGGATATTCAAAGCCTACAATGTAGAAAGGAGAAACATCCACTGAACTGAGTCAAAAGCCTTAGCAATGTCTATTTTCACCGCACATCGTTTAGAGACTGTTTCCTTATGATAGTTTTTCACCAATTCTGATGCAAGGAGAATATTTTTCATCAATAGACGATCCTTCACAAATGCTTATTGATTAGAGGAGATGAATTTCAGGAGAAACGTTTTCAATCGATTCGCAAGAATCTTGGAAATCACTTTGTATAACACATTGCAACAAGAGATTGGCATATAGTCTTTCATCATCTTTGCCTCCTCTTTCATGGGTATAAGAGCAAGAATAGTTGAATTTATGCCTTTCGGTAAAAATTCTTTGTCAAAGAAAGATCGAATGGCTACAACAAAATCATTTCCCACCACTGGCCATGTTGCTTTGAAGAATTCACATGTGTATTCATCAGGTCTTGGTGACTTATTATTTGCCATAGCAAACAAAACATTTTTCACTTTATCCTCCGTGACCATTCTACTCAGCATTTCCGCATCTACTTCATTGCATTGAAACCCCAATAGTTCATGTAAATCTTCATGACTAACTCTAATATACTCCTCCGGTTCGAATGCTAAGAAGCCACGAAAGAAACTTTCAGCCTCAATTTTGATTTCCTCTTGTGTGTTCACTAACATCCCATCAGATTTATGAATCTCACGAATTGCATTCCTCACTTCTCTAGCTTTTACCGCTTGATGATAATAACGATTATTCTCATCTCCTACCTCCAACCAATGCAGCTTCGACTTTTTATGTAAGAACCGTTCTTCCAGATCAGCTAATAAAAACCACTTTCAGTAAGCACGAGCTTCCTCCTCCCTGTTAATCTGTGATGGATTCAACATTGTTCTCTCTTGGCATTCACACAACACATCATATGCATGCTTTGCCCGTTTCGGTAAATCACCTAGTTGTTCCTTGCTTAACTCTCGATTTTTTTTGCTTTAAGACCTTGAGCTTCTTTGAGAAACGATATAAAGCCGAAGTCGAATTGAACAACTCTTCAGTGCCTGCCCAGAAAGATTTCACAAGAGGTAGAAATCCATATAGACTAGTGAGAGCATTTGTGAATTTAAAATGACGTCTTACCCCCGAAGCCGCTGTTTTAATCTGAATTCGACCTCGCATATGATCCGAACAGCCTCCCGATTCAAATACACAGTAAGATTGTGGATACACAATATACCAAGCATCTGAAACTAAGGCGCGATCAAGTTTTTTTGCAAATTAACCCCTCCTCCCTTTTATTACACCAAGTGTATAGTGGTCCATGCGACGTCATGTCCATGAGAGAGCAGTATTGAGCCACTTCTTGAAAGTCTTGTATACCAGTCAGAATAGTTGGTGACGTATCAATGTTTGAATGTTCACCGCCTTGCAGAATTTCATAAAAATCCCCCATAAGCACACATGGCTTATTCCTAAGCATTGGAGAATTCTGATGGTTTTTAATAGGGAAAATGATACCTAACTACACGAACTTTACACCACCACATGGCAATACATCTGGACAAAATTATAGCATCACTAACTACACGAACTTTATGATAACCATGCTGACATGTAAGCAATTAAACTAATTATGTGTTTAACATCGCAAACTAAATTATTGCATCCCTAATTACACGAACTTTATGTATCTAATTTTACCTCAATTAGTTTCGTCAATTTGACCAATCAATGTCTTGTGAATCTGTGATTAGTTTTTTTTTATCAATGCGTGATTGATTATCTTTGTTATTTTTCCCGAGAAAATTAGAAAGGAACAAAGTTTTGAGTTTTCTGATCAAAACCCAGACAATCCAAATTTTCCTCTATTTTTTTAACTTTGTTGATCAAAGATCGAATTTTTAATAGAACTCGCGCTCTCTTTTCTTTCGTTTTCTCGGGAAAATTATATTAGGAAAAAGTGGGGTAGAGGTCGTAGGATACAACGTGTAATTCTCGGAATATCTCTATTGATTGCGTCACTGATACATTAAATTAACTAATCGTAAAGGCTTTACCAATCAAATTCATTTGCAATTTCTGAGATTCGTTATATGAATTTGACGAGGAATAATAAAATGGAATCGAGCAGCGGGTCAATTTGGGCGGGTCGGGTTTGTTAATGTGTAATCGGGTTCAGATCGACTGGTGACGGTTTTCGATGTCCGGTGCCGTCAATACAAAGAAGAAAAACGATAAAAAAACTCACGGGAAGCTTCCCAAAAGCAATGTCCTCCGTCATCGCGCGTTGAGTTATGATTAGACACATAAAGTTCGTGTAGTTAGGGATGCAATAATTTAGTTCGTGATGTTAAACACATAATTAGTTTAAATGCATACATGTCAGCATGATTATCATAAAGTTCGTGTAGTTACGGATGCAATAATTTTGTCTAGATGTCTGGTCATGTGGTGGTGTATAGTTCGTGTAGCTAGGTATCATTTTCCCTTTTTAATATCCTCCCATAATATTTTCCTCTCGTCCACAAGGTTTGACGCATAAATAAATGAGCAGAAAAATTCGTCCTCTGCATCTTCCAACAATATCGAGCAAGTGATCATTTTCCCACTACTAAAATATGGAGTTACTCTCACCTTCGGACTCCACACAACCTATATCCTTCCTAGCCGATGAGAATCATAATTTGATATAAAAGACTAATTTTTGAAAACTGATGAGATAATCCTTTCAGCCTTCCTTTCCTTGACTCTAGTTTCCAACAAACAACCAAATTGAAAAGAGTATTTTTTTATCCACTTGCGGACCACAATGTGGTTAGTGTCTTTATTGAATCCGCGTATATTCCAGAAAAAACCTGACATTAAGGATTTTTTCGAGTATACCTTCTTGGTTGAGTGTTGAGAATCAAATCCTTTGCCTTTTGAGCATCTGGATCTATGGGAGGCTTACGATTATCCTTGGGATTTATGCTAGGAGATTGATTTAATAACAGCATTGCCTCTTCCTCAGATCGTCCAACATCCCCTCATTCTCTTTCATGATCGCATAATTTTTTCCCTCGGAAGTTCCCTATGTTTTTCCCTCAGGATTTCCCTCATGAGTTTCCCTCGAAACTTCCCTCAAGACGTTTCCCATAGACTTTTTCTCCAGTTTTCCTCTCAGGTTTTCCCCTGAACTTTCCCCATCCTTAACTGAACCAACTTCCTTTCTTACACAAGAATCCTCTTTAGCTTCCTCATCACTTAATACCGTATAACGTGACGATAAAATAGAAACTTGACCATACGCCAAAGCCTTTTCTTTCTTATTTGGGCTCCTTCCTGCTTTTGTTGGCGACACTGTGGACCATTCACCTTCTTTTGGCTCAGAATGTTGCGTAGTTGTTTCTTCTGCAACAACAACCATTGCCTTCGAAATTTCAGTAGCCTTTTCAGAGACAACAATAGCTAAGCGATCCTCCGAGCTTACACCATCAGTTTCTTCTGAGCTACTTACAGGAATTGGATTTTTTTTTCCCATATGTGTCTCTGCTCCAGCTAAACATACTGTGTGTATATGTCCCCACTTCGCACACTTTGAGAAACGAGGCGGTAGCCACAAGTAACTTAATTCATTCTCATTGCTCCTTCCATGGGTATTGAATTTCATTACTCTTGATAGCTCCTTCATAAGATCTACTTTAACAAATACTTTTGCAATTTTGAATTCCACACATTGTGCTATCTCAGGATGAATACGATACATGCCACAATCCCATCTTTAGGGCCGCCAGAGCCGTTTCGTCATGGACGATAGGCATCCTAGCGATTACTTCCTTAAACTTGGTGAGGTATGTAAGGATTGTATCACGAAGTCCCTGAGGCAGGGCCCACAACTAATTATGACATTGAGTATTGTTTCAAAAAAATTATTGAGAGCTGGGAAAACAATCAATGGATCGTTCTCCCAATATTGAGACCCAATCGAGGGCTGGCTCTACGAGGTGCTCTGCAAAGAGTTTACACAGCCCAACATCCTTTTTGTACTCATTGAAATGAGCTCTTCCAACTGCGATCCTAAACGCGGTTAAATGCGACTTAGGATCCGTTTTGCCCTCATAGACGGGGAGCTTAAGCTTTCCCACGTCTCTGATGGGTGTGTTCTCAATCCGAATTGAGAACGAAGTTCACTTAGTCTCTTCGACCTCACGATCAATCTCGGGGGTTACGCTAGTGGCGTTCGTAATCGAGTTGGGACGGTTACCTTTATGCTTATAACCGCATATTTAATTAAAAATTGCATTTTCTAACACACATGTATTTTCAACTCTAATTATACATATTTTCATTCATGTAAATGCATTCTACGGTTGTGTCTTTTCATCATAACTCTTCTGCTCGTACTTTTCATTTTATAATTGTCAATAGGATTGTGCATTTTTGTTATTCAATAGGTTACTTTATGCTTATAACCGCTTATTTTATTAAAAATTACCTTTTAAACACACATGGCTTTTCAACTCTATCTATACATCGTTTCATTCATGAATACTAATTTCAGAATGCACTCAAATTCTAATTTTAATAAAATGTACTATTATCGGTATTTCTCTCTTCCCCTCTTACCTAAAATTTATATCAATTGCATTCTCTTAATATTCACTTTGTGGCTTTGAATGTTTCGAACTTCACTTATTTGTTACAAAAGTCTTATGTTCTTTCCGATCGAATATGTTTCTCTGATTAACTTTGGTGTGGTTATTTCTTTAGATTGAAAATATTCTAGATATTTTTACATATAAATGGTTTTGTTCGACGACTGTAGATTTTGGAATTCCGATTCTAGAAATTGAATCGTCATTTGACACATAAGAAGACAAAAAAAAACTGATAAAATTGTAAGTAAAGTTTGAAAAAGTGACTTGGGGTGCAAATTGTAAGTAAAGTTTGAAAAAAGTTTGAAAAATTGTAAGTAAAGTTTGAAAAAAAAACTGATACAAGTTTGAAAAATTGTAAGTAAAGTTTGAAAAAGTCCGGTTATGAAGTAGAAAACAATCGTAAACGTTCATAATTTATATTAAAAAATTCTTAAGTGGTAAAAAGTGGTATCATAACAAATGTATTTTTAAAAATTGTCCAACAACTAAATGATAGATTACTTTTCAAATACTTTTGAATATACATAGCATATATACAAAATATATATATAGGGAAATTTATAAAACAAATACTAGAGATATGACTTAATTGCACAATTTGTCACTTTATCTTATTTTCCTGAAATTTTTGTCATTTTTTTTCTTTTTAATTTTGTTTGTTCGCTAGAATGAAAATGACAATTTTGCTCTCAGCTCTAATTGGCTCGTGTACTGTACATAGAAGGATGCGCTGTACTGTTCCGGGGTCATATTTGGAAAGTCAATGCGTATACAGTACAATAAATGCTATATTTGTCAATATTTTTCAAAAATATTACCAAATTTACAAAAAATTAAGAAAATGACAAATGGTGCAAAGCTCTCATGAAACACAGAGAAATATAGTATGAAAGGGGGAAAGTGCTAATTTTAATTTGTACTCGAAATAAGATAACAGAGAGGATTTATATCTAATTTAAAAAGTAGTATTAAAAACTACTTGAACTAGAAAAAAAAAAATCCAACATGAACTCGAATTATTGAGCTTAAACCTGTACAGACCGAAACATTGTTAGTCAACTCTATTTCTTTTTACTTATTTATTCTAAACAACAAAAATTACGTCATTTGGTTACCAAAGAGAGTTGAAAAATGCTTTATCGTATGCCAAAAAGAGTTAGAAGAGAAACAAAATAAAAGAAGGGAGATTTGGGTAAAATAAAAAGATTTTTATTTTTGTTGGATTTCGTATAGAACATGTAAGATATAAGTTAAAATTGTAAGGGTCAACAATAGCATTTTTTTTATTTGATGGTAAGAGTTTTGATGTTTTACAAGTGTTCGAGTAAATGTAAGAAATAGTTTTAATTTGGTTTATATATTTATTTTTGCCATGTTGCGGCATGAAAGTGGAAATTTTTAAATGGTGATATATCATGGTTTTTACCCTGTTTAAGCCATGATATAAGTCCGTTTTATCGAGTCTTTATTTTATTGTAGAGTCTTTTAGAGTTTTTTACAGGTCTTAGCACGTTTGGAGAATAATTGGAAATATTGGAGCTTTCTGGAGCATTTTGGAGCAAAGCTGAAGATCGTGTTGCTGAGTACCCGATTTCACGTCAAGTATCGATCGATACCCCCTGGTATCGATCGACACCCACCGGAGCAGATCACAAGCCGCGACTTTAATGAAGTTTGAAGAATTGCAGAACTTGCCCAGAAGACTTTATTATTTACAAGAAGCCCCAAAACGTGATTTAGGTTATTTATAGGGATTTTACATCCACTTTGTTGGCTATGCTTTATTTTACTTTGATTTGAGAGAGAACTTTGTGAGGAAGACAAGTCTGAAACTCCCTTCGTCCGAGATCAGATTTCAAACCCTCTTATTACTCTTTCTGATTTATTTGATGATTTATTCAGTCATGTTGATTGTTTCATTCTCCATGTCTGAGTAGATCCACTTTAGGTTTAGGGTTTTCTCATAAGGATTTCTTTGAATGCTAGGTTGATTATCTGTTTAGGATTCATAATCTGAATTAGTTCTTCGCCTTAGGTTGTTCTCAAAGCTAATTCTAGGTTGACGAATCTGGAACTTAGATCTTA
Organism: Eutrema yunnanense; assembly: GCA_002933935.1. NCBI lineage: Eukaryota > Viridiplantae > Streptophyta > Magnoliopsida > Brassicales > Brassicaceae > Eutrema > Eutrema yunnanense. The sequence continues at coordinate 65,866 of PKML01068472.1, read as the reverse complement.
GGATAATTGATTAGGCACGACAGTGCGATTAATTGCCTGATAGAACCTTAGGTGAGCAAATTGATTATTCGCAAAGAGATTTGGTTTAATTGATTTGTGAACATATCAAACCTGATATTAAAGCTGATTTAGACTTTAGGATTCGCAAAGAGATTTGGAATTCCTAGGATTTAGATTTAGATAATTCTCGCAACGACAGTTGGTTAATTATACCTTAGTGATTTGAGTTCAAGAACTGCGCTAAATCTGAATCCTGCTAGTTAGTTTATCTGCATTCATTGATTTCCTGAAAAATACCCTGAGCCTATTTTTCTCCAATTGAATTACAACTCTTTTAATTTATGCACTGCTTTCAATTACATCTCTTGGCTTAACTTAATTCGATACTATACAATCTATTGTGCATCTCTGTGAGTCTTTGTGGTTCGACCCCTAGCTATACTATAACTACTGTTTTAGTACTTTTAGGGTATTAATTTGAACATATCAAATGGACAAGTTACTTATGATGGTGAAGAGGTTATTTATACTCGAGGTTCAACAAGGTGAGTTGTTTACGATATTGATGGCTAACTCTAGTGTGAATGCCCGTGGGGGATTTATTGCTCTTATATATAGCCAATATGAAGTAAAGCGTATAACGACAAACACACTTACACAAAAATGGTATAGCAAAGTATTGAAGCAAGATGTTATTGCTAAGTTGTTTATAAATTATGTAAAGAGTGATCTTGAGTTAAAGCCCAAATTTTTTCAAAATCCAACATCAATGGAATTTATTTTATTTACAACTATAGATAAGCGTAAAAATGTCAATGGTAGAGTTTTGAAGAATATCCAAGAGGAGTATGTGAAATCGGATTCAAGACAAGCATAGTTTCATGCTCAAAAGAACATTATTGAGATAGAAATTGAAACAGAAAATAAGATAGGTCCTTAGAGAGCTATATTAAGTGCTGAAATTAAAAGTGAAAGAGAAGATTTAGATTGTCTTCAAGAATATAAAGATTTGAGAAATGATATTGATAAAAGGTTGAAGAAGGCTGCACTTACGGCAGCCAAGATTACGTTTCTACTTCTATTACACAAACTTATATATTAGTTTAAATGATGAAAACCCTAAACATAATGGACTTGAAATGAGATAATGTTGGGCTTCAGATAATGTTGGGCTTCTTCTGAATCCTCTTATACTCCCCCGCAAACTTAGCGTCGAGTGAAAACCGAGATGCGAAGTTTGGAAGCACAAATGAAGCATTAGTAGTCGAAGATCCATGTGAAGTAGGTAGGTGACTCTATTCAGCTTGGAGAAATAGTCATTAGTGTGAGAACTTTTTCAGGTTCTTTTGACCTATTTGTCTCACAACGAGTCCGGGTTTTTCCCGCTTAACTCGACTAATCTATCTCACAGCCAAGGAGAAATTTCTTCCTACACCTTCCGAAACTCAACTAACTATCTGTTTTCTAATCATATACCACCAAAAATCTGCACTTAAACAATCTGTCATTCTCTCTGACATTCCCTTGAGCACCTTGTGTACCCTCAAAACAAATAAAAACTTGCAGCCATCAACACAACCTTATCAGAACCCAAAAAAGACCTATCTCTCTAGCTTTTCGAGTTCAATCCTATACCAGTATGCTCATCTCAAGCTGCGACACATCCATAACTTCGTTCTGTCTCAGGTCAAAAGCTAGAAGCATTACCTTGAAGAGCAAAGACAATCGTGGTTTGCTTCCACATATCCAGCCATCGATTCGTGATATAGTCGCAGCTTTGCTTCTGTTGCAAAAAAAATCTGGAGCCACTGATGTGAAGAAATATGAGATTTGGTAGAGTCTCTTCGTTTGGGTGAAGCTTGAAGAGAAAAGGATGATTTGAATCCGTGAGAAACCAAAAAGATTTCCTGGTGCTCTGATAAACCCATAAATCTCTATCAACACAGCTTTAAATTAACACCATAAGTCCCGATCGACTGAGCTCTGCTACCATGAAAGCGGATTCAAGACAAGCATAGTTTCATGCTCAAAAGAGCATTATTGAGATAGAAATTGAAACAAAAAATAAGATAGCTCCTTAGAGAGCTTTATTAAGTGCTGAAATTAAAAGTGAAAGAGAAGATTTAGATTGTCTTCAAGAACATAAAGATTTGAGAAATGATATTGATAAAAGGTTGAAGAAGGCTGCACTTACGGCAGCCAAGATTACGTTTCTACTTCTATTTCACAAACTTATATATTAGTTTAAA
>PKML01068472.1:44311-63416 GCA_002933935.1 Eutrema yunnanense | reverse complement strand
ATAATTCTGTAATTGAGTATGCAATAAAAATCGGTACGAGTTAGAGTCTCTTCTCCCGGTTTGCCTTTAGTCGTACGAGTAATAATTCTGTAATTGAGTATGCAATAAAAATCGGTACGAGTAAGAGTCTCTTCTTCCGGTTTGCTTTTAGTCGTACGAGTAATAAATTCTGTAATTGAGTATTAAACTACTAATATTAGAAATATTTTTGTTTTTAACACTGATTTATTATTCTATCACAAATTATGAGAACTGTTACATTGGCGATTCTACAACGGACAATTCTACCACCTTATGGTTCTACATGCACCACGCTAAAGATCTCATGTATGATTGTCTCCATTAATCTACATAAATGATAATAAATTGTACTTTCTAAAGTTCAAACCTCAGATTTATTGGTGTAGAAACATGGGTTGACGATCTATTTCCCCACAATAACTTTCATATAATAACAGATCTACACAAAGTTTAACCCTAGTGCTATTTCCACATCATTTTAAAGTTCAAAACCTATTTCTCCACGAAATCAAAGTTCGAAACTTATTTCTCCATTGATGTCGGTTTTATTGGTTTGATGTTGGTTTTGAACGGTTTGTAACCTAAACCTTACCACGCCTCTTGATTTCTATCAAACCCGAACCCAAAAAATGACCCGTAAACGACCCGAGCCCAACTACTTCTTCTTCACCCGACCAATTTTTCTCTCTCTTCTCTCCAAAAGCCATTAATCCGATCTGAGGAGAAACCAGTTTCTGACGCTTCTTCCTCTCCTCTCGTTTATTATCCACCAGAAAACGCAACCACTCGCATATCTTTCTACTAGCGACATACCAATTATTATTATTATATATCTTTAATTTTTTGTTCTTTAAACCCAGAAAAACAGTTATTTACATCTAAATACAAAGAAAGAATTTTTAAAGTTTTTTTTTGTTCATCGATAATTTCGCCATCCCCCTGTAATGGCGTTTCCACATACAGTCTCTTCACCTTCTTCGACCGTTGCTCATCATTAATCGACGGCAGTGTAAATTCAACTCCTTCCGATGCTCATCATCTTCCTTCTCCGAGAAGCACCACAACGCAAACCCTCCCAAATCCGATGACGTCGTCGAGCTTCCTTCTCCGATGCCGTCTCCGGATCTGCCGTCGAGGTCGGATGCGTCGGCGAAGTCGTTAAGCACAACGCCTCGTCGATGACCGATTCTTCCTAACCTGCAAAGGACATGACCGATTTCGCGTCACGAATCTCGTCCGCACGAAACCCTACCTCGTCCATCGGGAGAAGAGAATATGGACGTGTTGGTAACGAGCTCGAGGTTCTGATGAAGGAAGTGATTCGATTGTCGAACAGATTGAACGGGAAGCCTTGGAAGGAAGTTCAGGATCTGAGAGATTGTTGAAGAAGAAGAATAAAAAGGCGGATTCACCGAAGTGAGAGTCTTGAGTTGGATTTTGATTAGATATGGATTGATAGGATTATTGTGTTTCTCTGTTTGATTTTAGAGTAAGAAGTTTTTGGTTTTGTGGATTATATAGATTTTAGTTTCGGGTGGGGCATTATTGTGTTTCGGGTTATAATTGGGTTTTGCAGGTTGAATTGGATCTTAATTGGTTTTCTTTCGGTTTACATTTAATTAGTATATAGTAAACCGAGTTAAATTGTGGTCCGTGTGGAAATAGATTTCGAATTTTGATTTTGTGGGGAAATAAGTTTCGAACTTTGATTTTGTGGGAAAATAAGTTTCGAACTTTTAAATGATGTGGAAATAGCACTAGACTTAAACTTTGTGTAGATCTGTTATTATATGAAAGTTATTGTGGAGAAATAGATCGTTAACCCTAGTTTAAATGATGAAAACCTAAACATAATGGGCTTGAAATGAGATAATGTTGGGCTTCTTCTGAATCCTCTTATAGTATGAGGAAAAAATTTCAAAGTGAGATTACAACTCGGAGATATTAGAGTAAGTAACAAATTTTCTCTATTGAATTATTGTAACATGTTTGCATTGTTCCAATGTGTTTCTATTGTGTTTTTAATATTTTGAACCCCGGTACATATAAAGGGGATGCTGAAACAGTATTCTCTTGTAGATTCTACATGTATTTTGATGTACTACATAGAAAATGGCGAAAACATTGCTGACCATCATTTGGATTGAACTCTTAATGGATTAATGGATGTTTTTTAAAGTTTACATCGAAAGGACAATTACTGGCAGCAATTTTAAAGGATTCAAATAATCAAATGTACCATATTGCTTTGACTGTCGTGGATATGGAAAATATTGAGAACTGAATTCGGTTTGTTCAAAATTTGGATATGAGGTTTTTTGGGATAAAAGGATGATGTATTTCCTCATATTTCAACGGTTGATAAATGCAATAGAACATCGATTACCAACGGCTGAGCATAGAATGTATGCCCGACACATTTATAAAAACTTTAAGAAGTTGCATCCTCACAAACTTGAATGGAGATAGCCAAGGGTTCGTGGGTCAGTGGTAGAAGCGAGTTTCCTGCCGTGGGTATGTGCCCCGCCCCCTGNCCACCCATCCACGTTTAAATCAGTACATTGCTGTCGTGAACTCCGGTGTTGGGCCGTCAGAGATTAGTTTGGGTCTAGAAAGCCTAGGATTACTCTGGTTTATCCAAAAAAAAAAAAAACTTGAATGGAGAGATTTTTTTTTTAACATTTCATATATTGAAATCAAAGGGTGAAAAAAACAGAGTATGAAACACATGGAAATGACACCAATATGCATCTTAAAAGTTATAATAAGGATTAATATGAAGCAAAGCTAGAAACATTTAGACAGTGTGACATTCGTGTGTATGAATAAATGATGCAGAAGAATCTTAAAAACACATTCGCGCTTTAGAGGATGTCTCAACATTGGTGATGGAGTGTCTCAAATGAGACACCATTTTCACCTTCTCTCCTCTCTTTTTATTTTTTTTTCTTTTTTTTTAATGGAGGGTGTTTCAATCTCTACACCCCCAATACAGATGCTCTAATAATTTAGACACATCTAATTACTCTGGTTATTGTAGGCATTTTTTTTTCTTTCTCTTTTGATAATGAGGAAGTTCCAACTTTTGATCATTAGTGTCCTTAGACTCATGACCAGCTTTTGATAATACTTGTAGCAGATCCACAAGTGTAAATCATCACTTTCGAACTATAGTATTTAAGACTTATGTAGCACTGTAACAACATTCTCTAACCGGTTGAACCAACCGCAATTGGACTAATTTATGCGTGTTTTACCTAATATTGGTTTCTTTTTCAATCATAAACATTTATCTGCCTTATTCTTTTAATTATTATTTTTTGCAATTTTCATAATAGATTTACAAATTTATTCTGTAAATCCATAAACCACTTAAACTTCTTTAGAATTTGATTGTACGTTCTAGGCAACAGACGATTGATCGTAGTATTTTTAACGTTTAATACCTAGAACTTTATTGAACACTTAGGATTCATTGAATTACAGATTTTAAGTGTTATTAGGTCATTAATTTTGAAGTACAGTCCGGTCCGTAGAGCTCTACGGCTGATAACGGGATAATTTTATCAATTACCCAAACGCACACGCCATTGTAGCATTTGGGGATCAATCCAAAAAGCTAGGTAGATTAGCACACCGAGAATCCGAGACACTAATTAAGTTAAGCTAATCAAGTATGAGTTTTTTTCTATCAATCCTAATCAAATTGAAACTGAAACAAACAAGACTAAATAATAAAACAAAAGCAATTAAAAGACTAATTAACACAATTCAAATTGAAACAAGCGGGAAAGATAAACAAGGAAGCTAAACGATTTAAATCAATACTAAAAGTCGAATCCTAGGATGGGGTTATTGATTTTGGGTGATCCTATAGCTAATCCATGATGCCAATATGCTCAAAAATGCTAATCCCTAGGCTTAGATCACTAATTAAAACTAATTCATTTCCATAGCACTAATCACTCTGCTAATTATTTAATCAAGAACAAATTTTCATTTGTGATTAAGTAATCAACAAGCATTAATCACAAGATCATATAACCAATAAACTCCTTAGAATTCTATTTCCATAGACTAAACAAGTAAATCTCTTAAGAAGTTCTTCGGAGAATTTTATCGAACACCTTCGGAGCATGAAATTCTCTAAGTCTTAAATCAACTTTACCAAAGCTAATCTACCATTAAACACACTTGATAATAAATAATTTTATATAAACTAAGCTCTAAAATCATATATCTACACTAAAGATCACCCTAATCTACCTCATCCCAATGATCTTAACACTAATCATAATGGAATCAACAAAACTCATAGAGATAGTGTTAACAACATCCATAAACTATGTGGCTTATTCCTGAGATTGATTTTTTTTTTTGGGATATTTGTTTCAAGATTACCCAAATTGGAGTTGTTTTGATCTCATGGATAGCTAATGTTGCTTCCGAAGTCCATAAAGCCACAAACACCTGATAATCGTCAACATGCCATAATTCCCTTTATATCGTCAAATTTAACTAATAGTGATTATGGCATGGAAAAGGTAATTTGATTCACCAAATATCCTAACAGTGATTCTACACTTCCTACCCCATAACTTATTAATGACTTCTCTTATGACTTCTTTAAAAGACTGCAAAGAATGAACCACTATGGACAAACACTTTTCATGATACTGCTTTTCTATAGATATTTCTTCCAAAGCCTTGCATAACACTTCCTAAACCTCGTCGCCATAATTCTGCTGAAAAGCATCCATTTTAGTCAAAATTAAACTTATAGAGCGAAAAATAGAAAGAAAAAAACAGTCAATTTCAGAGTCTTCAAGCAAACAAAGCACCAGCCAAGCTTACATGATGTTTCTTTTCGTTGTAAGCATCAAAATGATGCCAAAAACTCGATGCACCGTTCTTCTCGAAGGCTAACAAATAAATTTTCCCACAGAGATAAACAATTTGAGTGTTTACCCCTATAGTAAATTTTTTTAGTTGAAATATAAAATTTTGTAGTTCAAATGTTAAAATACAATATTTTGTTTTTCCAACCACATGCTTATATATATATATTTTTTAGAAAATTGGGTTGGCTGCTCTGTTGAGTACTATGTCTTTGATGGGTATGCAAGAATGCATGTCATGATAGACAAATTGTGGTATCCCAAAATGATAACATTTTTAAGCCAATCATTGAGAGGATGAATGGTTGAAGTCTTAGGCAAAATTCTCTAATGCTCAAGTCAGAATGGAGACATCGAAACTCGCAAGAAAAGAGTAAACGGGAGAAAGATAGTGAATGTTAAGTTTAAATCAGGCCAAAATGTGTTTTGTTGTTCAATTTTATGTGTTGATGAGTGTGTGTGTGTGAGAGAGAGAGAGAGAGAGAGAGAGAGCGAGAGAGAAATAGATGAGAGGGAGAGAGAAATAATGAGAGATAGAGGGAGATAGAGAGAGAAAGAGAAAGAAATTATGTATGCATTTTGAAAACACGTCAAATATATCTGAAATGAGATTAGTCAAATGAATGGACATTCGACCCATATTTGAGAAAGGTGAAGTAATGTATCAGTTATTCTCTAACGTGGGTTTTGAACTCTTAAAACGTTATTCTACTTTTTTATTGTGTGAAATGTAGGGGTTTTCAAAAGATTTAACAAATCTATAATATATAGACCGGATTTGGTAATTAGTTTGAGTTGTGGTTAGCTATGAACATTAGATGTCCAAATGTAGGAAGTTTCAGCGGATATGACTTGACGCCGATAACTCCAACGAGATTTAGTAGTTTTTATGGTGTGTTTCATCTACAGTGGACGGTATGTCTAGATATACTAAATTAATACTAAAAATGTTTTTGGAAAAATACTAATTTTATTATTGTCGAATTCTTTTCTAGCTACATACAAATAATGATATAAAATATCGCATAAAACGCGGCTAACCCACTAGTGAAAAATAAAGTTAGATAATAATATGTATTGGTACATGTGAAAACGAATTCTGAAAACGCTACATATAATTGGATTCTTATGAATGATTATATTAAGATATATTCGATGTATTAGGAAAGACAACGTCCAAGTTTGAAAAAATATGCATTACGATCCAACTCTTCTTGGTCAAATATTAGATTAGGATATCAAATATACCCACTTGTTTTATACACATTATTAGAATTTGCAACTAGTTGAAGTCAATGTGTATTCTTTACTCATATGTTACCATTTCCCTTGGAGAGACGTGCACCGCGTTACGTTGACCGACTTAGCTCTCTTTTATTTACACAAAAGTCAACCCTATTATCTCTATTAACTCTGAATCGTATTCCTCAAAATTATCAATCTCATTTTTAAGATCATCTAGTGAAAAACGAAGAAGAAAAGAGAAAAAAAAAATGGGGAAGCCAACGTCCCAAAACAATAGCTTTATACACCACTTCAGCCACCCACACCGCCTTCAGTTAACCCCGGCGACGTCTTCACCACCGTGCTCCGCCTGTAAACTCGCCGGAGGCAACGGCTGGTTTTACTCATGTAGGCCATGCAACTTCTCTCTCCATGAGTCGTGCAGCAAGATGAATCAGGTAATTACACACCCTTCTCACCCTTCTCATACGCTTACCCTTCTCGTGACTCCTGTTTACGATGGTGGGTACTTCAACTGCGACGGTTGTGGCGTCATCGGGACTGGTTTTAGCTACCAATGTTCTCGTTGCGACTTCGACATCCACGCACATTGCGCTTACAAGCCGCACTCAGTCATCCACAAGTCTCATCCGCAACACAACCTTAAGCTCGCGTTTCACTCTCCCTATGGAGCCAATAAAGGCTTCTCCTGCGATATATGCCTTAAGATCGGGAAGAACCAGTGGCTCTATCGATGCATCCCTTGCGAATTCGACGCTCATATCGGTTGCATCAGTGCTCCTCAGCCTAATCTCCTCCAACACAGTAGTTCTGCACCTACTCCTCATGCTCATCATTCCGGTCACCCTCAGCATCAAAACTCGCTTCCTGTGGCTGCTAATCAAGGCATTAATCGGCCCAGACAAAGGCCCATGAATAGGCCCATCGGTAATCCTAATAGACCTAATGGTCCCATTGGTAATCCTAATAGACCTAATGGTCCCATTGGTAATCCCAATAGGCCTATGGCTCAAAACGTTGCTGCTTGTGGACCAAGAAGACAGAACAACAACTTGGGTTATAATGGTCAGGTTGGGCCTATTGGACCTATTGGTCAAGTAGAAGTAGGACAGAGTCAAGGGTCAATGGACGGGAGTGTCTATGATGGTAGTGCAGGGAATGAAGAGTTTGATGGTGAAGTCGATGTTGAGATTGAATATGAAGTTGATGTGTATGAAGCTACTGAAGATGGAGAGGCTATTGACGATGGCCAAGATATTGATGCTAACGGACTTGAAATTGTGGATTATGGTGATGGTGATGGTGACGATGTTGCTTGTAGTGAGAGTGATTTTGGAGGAAGCAGTGATGCTCGAAGCCAATGTAATGATTTGTCTGATCCTGCTGATCTTTATCCACTATCAGTTCGTACGAACCAAGGGTCGAATGGTGGTATGAAGAGAAACCCGAATGGTCCGGCCGCTCGGTCAAAGAATATGGGTCCTAATGGGCCACGGGGTGGGCTTCAAGGGTCCAGGAATTCAATCCGAAGTCCTAAAAGACCTCAACCTAGAAGGGTGCAGAATGTGCATAATAATGCAATGGGAGCTGGTGGGCCTGTTAGATTTAATAGGCCTCGTGACCTAGCTGTTGCATATAATAGACCTCAAGGATTTAATGGGCCTAGTGGTGGACCCTCTAATGTAATTGATAGTGGTGGCAACAATGATAACTACAACCAAGTCGATGGAACGGAGATGTATGGTGGTGACTATGAAGAAAGTTATGGTGATGATTATGCTGGTGGTAATGGCGATTGTGACTTTGAAGTTGAAGGCGATTACGTCGATGATGGCGATGATCAAGCTTATGATGATACTTATGGTGAAAATGATTTCGAAAACTACAGCGATATCACTGGAGGAAGTGAGTCTATGTATGATGGAGATGAATCTTATGGGACTATGGATGATTCACAATATAGTGGTTTAAACGATGACCCCAATAACCAGTATTTATCCACCGTTGGGCCGGTTGGTGGACCGGGAATGAATAATCAAAACCAGTACGGTCAGCCCGGTAGGCCGAGGAACATGGGAAGGTATGGGCGTGGTGATACTACAAATATGAGCAGAAATGGAAACATGAACCAAGGTGCAAATAGTTCTCAGCCTAGAGCTATGATGGGTCGAACGGTCCAATATAGGCCGAATGGAGGACCTTATAGGGCTAATAGAGGACCTAATGGGCCGTATGGAGGGCCTAATGGACCTAATGGGCCTAACGGAAACACAGTAATGAATACAATGGTGCAGGGTTTGTGTAAAGGCTTTGCAATGAACATGCTCATTGGCGGTGGTGGTGATGTTAACGGGGGAGTGGGTGATGGTGGTGGATCATCGATCATGGGAGCCTTGTTTGGTGGTGAATCAGAATTTTGATTCTAAAAGAGATGGAGGAATATGGTATTGGATTTGGAGAAATTGAAAATTTGTTTTTTGGATTTGGAGAAATTGAAAATTTGTTTTTCTTTCATTATACATTTTGCGAATTTGTATTACTTTTTATGTTTTTTTTTACTCCCCTTTTATTTTCCTCTCTGTATTTCTAAATATATTTTGTTATAAGTATATAATTTTTTTGGCCAAAATAATTAAATATATCATACATGTTGAGATTTGATACCCAATCTCACTCCCTAGGTTAACTCGTGATTCATGGATTAACAAACAACCTAAACAGAACAAAATAGAAAGAACATATGGCAAATTTGTTCATCTTGAGTTCACCATCCAATATGGAATGGCTAGTATTAGAGAATTGTGCTTCAGTAAATGCAGCAGGTGCATGTGCAGCAAATGCAACAGGTGCAAGTGCAGCAAATGCAGCGGGTGCAAGTACAGAAACATCATGAATTCACAGTTCTAACAATATTAGGGAGTTGGGCTAAACAATTAGTATTGGGCTTTATTATGACGATTTGTATAGCTTGGCCGTCAAGTGCTTACAGGGTTTGTGTCTTGTATATATACGTTGTGTACGCCGTTGATATCAATTACACAATATTCACAAGCCTTACTTATCTTTACATGGTATCAGAGCAAAATCGTTCTGAGACCTAAACACCGCTCTCTTCTTTTGCTATCTCGAAGTTCGACATAGCTCCCCTGTTTGTGTTCGAAGTTCGAACCAAGTTGATGGTGATGAGGTTTCTGCTACCAAGAGCGGAACTACGGAAAATCGTAACACTGAAGCTGTCACGCCCTACTCCTTGTATGGCTCGGACAACTCTGGTGCTCTAATTACATCGGTGATGTTAACTGGAGAAAACTATAATGAGTGGTCGGGAGAGATGACCAATGCTCTTCGTGCGAAACAGAAACTAGGTTTCGTTGAAGGAACCATACCGAAGCCACTAGCACACGATCCTAATCTCGAGCTTTGGCTTTCGGTAAACTCCATGATTGTTGGGTGGATTCACACATCAATTGAGCCGCGAGTCCGATCAACGGTGCCGTTTATCACAGATTCTCACAAGTTATGGGAAAACCTTAAGAAGCGTTTCTCTGTGGGAAACAAGGTGCGTGTACACCACTTGAAAGAGAAGTTAGTAGTGTGCCGACAGAATGGTGACGAGGTGATTGATTACTACGCACGGTTGTCAAAGATTTGGTAGGAACTCGACATGTACAAGCCACTTCCTACTTGTACGTGTAGTGCTTCTCTTGAGTATGAGAAAGAGCGTGAAGAAGAAAAGATGCATCAGTTCGTGATGGGGTTAGATGAAGCTCGATTCGGTGGTATGTGTCAAGCTATCATCGCATCAGATGCATCTACAGACATTGGTGAGATTTATGCAAAGGTGGTTCGTGAGGAGCAACGTTTGAACTCCGCCAAGGAACGTGAATCGCAACAAAACGCAGTAGGTTTCGTTGCCAAACGAGACTTGTCTTTGCAACAGACGGTCTCACATTCGTCTTCTGGTTCCAGAGGGCAAGATCAGTGTGGCTCTCAATGTGCTCATTGTGGCAGGAGTGGTCATACTAAAGAGAATTGTTGGCAGTTGGTGGGTTTCCCGCCATGGTGGGAGGAGAGATCACAAAACAGAGGTGGTGGTAGAGGAAACAGATGCGTTAGTCGAGGAGGTGGTCAAGGAGGACGTGGTTCTTATACTTCATATCGCATCAAAAATTATGGGGTACAAGAAACGAACGCTCACGCAACCACATCCAATTCATCATCGTTTCCAGAGCTTACTCAGGAACAATGGCGTGCTCTGTCCCAGATGATCAGTGAGAAATTGATTCCTTCATCTGATCGTCTTAATGGTAAGCCTCGTCATCGTGATTTGATCCTAGACACATGAGCTTCTCAACATATGACGGGAGATTTCTCTTTTCTCTGAAATACATCGAGTATACCTCCCTGTCCTATTGGTTTTGCGGATGGAAATAGAACATTTGCTACTCATATGGGTGTCTTCCCGTTATCCGATCAGATTACATTTGAGAACGTGTTGTTTGTGCCTAATCTAAATTGCTGATTAATCTCGGTTTCGAAGCTATTACGGTACACAAACTGTTTTGTAGTTCTAAGTGATACGTTGTGTGTTTTACAGGATCGTTTCACGAGGACCCTGATTGGAGCCGGTGAAGAGAGAGATGTGGTTTACTATTTTAAGGATGTTATGGCTGCAAGGGTTCATCGTGTGTCTAGTTCAGTTGTTAGCTCGGTTGATCAGTACTGTTGGCACCAGAGGCTTGGACATCCATCGTTTTCAGTTTTATCGTCCTTACCTATGTTTTCCTCTTCAAATAAACATGTTGTCCCTAGTCCGTGTTGTTGATCCGTAAATCACACAAAAAGGGGTAAAACAGTACTTTTAGTCGGAATCTCGTTTATTGATCTAAGTCGGCGTTACAACAGAGTTTAAGTAAAAAGGCAAAGACAAAAAGGATTCGACATCGGTAATGAGCTCTCTCGTATTCTCTGTCTCTGCGGAAGTTGAGCTTCCTCCTTTATTTATAGTGTCTTTGAGGCGGTCGAAAGGAGGATTTCCCCTTTTCCGAGTTCGATTAGGAAAATGAAATCTTCCGGTTTTCTCTCCGAGATAAGGATAAGTTCCTGATATCTCGAAGAGTCGACCAAAGAGAATATTTTCCTTTTCCGAGATCGGTGGGAAGAGGGAAATATTCCGGTTTCATCTGTTGTAACNAGTTGTGGATGATTAGAACGAATGAGCTTCCTCCTTTATTTATAGTGTCTTTGAGGCGGTCGAAAGGAGGATTTCTCCTTTTCCGAGTTCGATTAGGAAAAGGAAATCTTCCGGTTTTCTCTCCGAGATAAGGATAAGTTCCTGATATCTCGAAGAGTCGACCAAAGAGAATATTTTCCTTTTCCGAGATCGGTGGGAAACGGGAAATATTCCGGTTTCATCTGTTGTAACGGACCGGGCTTGTGATGGGCCTAGATCGGTAGCCGAGATGGGCTTTCAGCGAGATTCCGAGCTCGGCCCAACGTTTTCGGGCCGACTTGTCTTTGATCCGAACCATCGTAGACCGGTCTTGATTGAACCAATCTCGGTTCGAACCGAGTTAAACCAGGGGGTGCTAATCCCCCCTCTAACAATTGGTCCCCCCCTCAGTTCGGCGAGGGAGTTTATGAGTTCGGTGAATTTTTTGGGGAGTATTCTTTAGCTCGGTTAAAACTGAGATCGGTACGATCTGATCAGATTCTGTTTCGAGTTCGGTGGATTCCTTTTTAAAATCGGGAATTGAGTCGATTTTTACGAACTTACGAGTTCGGTGAACTGATTCGCGATTGTTCTCAAGTTTGGAATATTTGACTCGTGGATCTCGGTATCGATCCTGGACGTTTTGAGTTCGGTATATTTTTCTTGGGAACGGGGTGTCGTTTTGTCTTCTTTAGCCGTGGAACTCGAAGAGTCGCGCGTCGATTCATCTTCTTTGGTTGTGGAACTCGAAGAGTCGCGCGTCGATTTGTTTTCTTCGATCGCGTACTTCGAGGAACCGTCATCATTACTTTTTTCTTTATAAATATCGCTCGATCCTTCTTCATTTCTCACTTCTGTTTTGCTTCCGAAAAGGAAAAGGTACTTTCTCTCTCTAAACGCTCTCCCTTCTCTCTAGAATTTATTTTTCCTTCCGTTCTCCGATCGTTTCTCCGCCGTGATTTCCCCGATCTGTTTGAAGATCTTCAAACTTTCCGGCCGATCTTCAACTGTTCTTCGTTAGTTTTCAAGTTGTTCTTCGTTAATTCTTTCTTTCGATCGAGATGACTTCTGGAGGTGACTCTATTTCTGTTGATGACCGATCTCCGAATCAAGACTTCCCAGATCTTAGACGTTTCATGGACGATTCTGTTTCGAGCTCGGATATGCAAGAATTATTCAGACATAACTCGCGTCGTGGTGAAGCGAGTAGCTCCAGGGTTGCTGCCGCCGGGTCGAGTAATCCAAGGGTTACGATCGAAGTTCCGCAGCTTATTGATGAGGATGTATTTGAAGGAGTTGTCGAATCAGATGAACAGATTCGGGCAGATCGGGAATTTGCAGTCCGGCTCGTGGAGGGTGATGATGCTGCCTGTCCAGGCGATCACGTTATATTGCCAGAAGCTCGTCAGGATGATGTTCCCAGGTCGGCTACCGGACGGGTGGTTGAAAAACCCGCGAACATTGGGCCGTCTCGTTCCAAGACCGAGACGGTCCAAGTTACTTTGGAAAGATGTAATGCTCCGGATGGTATCCTTTTCAAGATCCCGAAGGAGGCCGACCGTCCGTGGGATGCTCCTGACGGTTACATTTGCGTTTACGAGGAGTATTTCAGGAGCTGTGGTCTTAAGTTTCCCATCCCGGAGCTCTTCTATAAATATTGCAAGAGGCGGCGTATTGCGATCTCTCAGTTGATGCCGGCCACGGTAATAAATCTTATGGGTCTTCTCTCTCTTGGGGAGGAGTGCGGTATTCCCATCACGGCGAAGATTTTTGAGAGACTGTTCCGGGTTAATTTGTCGAAGGCGAAACCCTGGTATTTATCGGCTAATGCGAAACCGGAGTGCGACCTTGTTACTGGAAACAAGCCGAGCAAAGTGAATAACTGGAACGCTCGGTATTTTTATGTGAAGATTGACGAATCTTCTGTTGAATGTTCAGGCGGGAGTTACCGAACTCAGTGGAGGACTCCTATCGGTAGATACTTGTTCTTGATTTCATTTTAGTGCTTTATTTTGCCTAAGTTATATTTTTCCTTTTTCTTTTCAGATCGTCACATACCGGGCTTCCTTATCACCACACCAGGATTCACCTTTGTCCAAGCGAAGCAACTAAGTGAGGCCGGGAAAGTTCGGTGACCCGAAGCTTATCAAGAGAAGCTCGATTTAAAGGTTAAGAGAGCTCTTAAAGGTATAAGTCCGTCGTCTCTTTTTCGTAGATCGTTTGATACCGATACTCATTTTTCCTTTATTGATATCGCCTTTTCCCTTTTGCAGCAAAGTCATCACGTCGTCGGAAAAAAATGAAGTTCGACGATATTCCTAATCTTTCAGCCGAGATGGACGTGGACATTCCGTTGCCTGATGACCAGGTGAATCCCGAGGCCACGGCCGTTGATGAAGAGATCGGCCGAGATGAAGTTCCTGCTGGGGATCGGGCTCCTTCAGCGACCGAACCGGCAAACCCGGAGGCTCCAGTCGAAGAGGTCGGTCAGGGGGATGTTCCTGCTGGGGAAAACACTTCTCTTCCAGCTGAGAGGAAGAGAAAAAAGAAAGCGAAAAGGGGGTCTCGGCAGGCTGCTGGTTCAACTGCTGGGGTTGGTACCGAACACGCCGAAGGTGGCGAAGGCGGCGAGGGGATTACCGAGTCCCAACAAGCTGATGGAGATACAATTGTCCTATCGGACAGCTCTCCAGTGCCAAAGAGGCGTCGGACGTTAGATCCCGAGGTTGAGAATTCATGGGATTATGTCGAATCATATCGGCGTGTGAGTTTTGGACCGGATTTTCTCCCCCCGGTAGACTGCCTCCATAAGTCCGAGGCCTTCAAGAAACTGGCTCGGACCACTGCCGAGGTAAAAGCCTTTCCTTTTAAGTTCGTTATCCTTTTTCTTTTGATTGCTTGTTTTTAAAGTTCGTTATTTCCGCAGATGGTTGCTCAGACGAACGAGATCGTCGGGTCTTACGACCGCGAGCTCGGAGAATCGCGCCGTAAAGCTTTCGAGGCGAGGGTTCAAGCGGCGGAGCTTGGCAAGGAGCTGCACATATCCGAGGATCGAGTGGAGGCAGGCGATCGTGCGGTGGACCAACTGACTCGCGAGATTGCTGCACTTAAGAGATCCAACGCCGAGCTGGAGTTGGAAAAAGACGCTCTCTCGATAAATCTGTTCGCGGAAACTTCGCGATTGAGGGCTGGTCGTACCCAGCAGATCTCCAGGAGGAAAGCGGTCACTGAAAAGTGCCAAGTCCGGCTCCAGAAGGTAAATGACCATTTGTCGGCGGTTGAACAGGCGAAGAAACCGTTCCTCGTTATCAATCAGGTTCAGGGAGTACTTGATTTCTGTGAGGGCCTCAAGAAGAAGCACGGCATTGTTGTCCCTTCGTCTCATATCGACCGGCTCGAGAAGCTTAAGGCTGAAAAGATGAAGGAATATGCCGCGATCGACCTCCGTGAGCTGGATGAGGCGGATTTGGTTGTCACGTCATTTAGTGATCCGGTGCGTCCAGAGGTTTCGACGTCGATGGGCAATGAGGTTCCACCGGGCCTTGATGAGTTCGGATCCAATCAGGCTTCCATGTCAGCTGATCGCGCTGATGCGATGCGGAAGCAAAATGTCTAAGCCCCCTTTTTTTTGTAATATGTTTAGTTTTCTTTTGCCCGAATGGGTTTATAACTTGACCTCTTGGACCGGAGGGTTTTTAAAGTCCGGTATCCGTTTTGTTGTTTTGCCCGAGGGGCTTTTTATGAATCTGATTTTTATCGATCTTCTTTTTATTTTGAGTGTTATACTTAGTTATTTCTCAAGTTATTTTTATACCGAGCTCTGATATATTTGAAGTCGTACATAATACGAACTTCTTGAATTTATCATACACAATGGTGCCATAAATAGTACGGTCTTAACCGGGTGAAGAGGATAAGTTCGACTGAACCTGTTGGAGGTCGGCAATCCATATTGTAGATCGGCTTACTGTTTTGCGATTGTTGAGAAATCGGCTTACTTGTTTTTGCGACTGTTGAGAAATCGGCTTACTTATTTTTGCGACTGTTGAGAAGTCGGCTTAGATTTGCGAGGAAAGACGTTCGGCTTTGACCTTAGAGTTTAATTTAAGAGTACGTGAACAGCTCATCTTTGTATGCTCTAGGTTTTTCTCACATTGAATCTAAGTGTGCGAGACGGGCTCGGCTTATTTGGCTTGGATAATCTGAGAAGTTCATGCGAGATTGATCTCGGCTTTGATCGTGGAAAGTGTATTATCCATTGCACCATGAGGATGCGGGCGAGCTGAGCTCGACTTATTCGATCGTCTGGCCAAGACGTCGATATGGGAACCGTTGTGGTTGAAAATACGAACTGTTGGAGTTCGGCAAACAAAAAGTGAAGTTTGAATTTAGAAAATACGAACTGTTGGAGTTCGGCAAACGTGAAGTTTGACTTAGGAAATACGAACTGTTGGAGTTCGGCAAACATAAAGTTTGGCTAAGTAAATACGAACTGTTGGAGTTCGGTTGAAATGCCTTTGCGTAATAGAATTTTATTAATGTTATAGCTGCGCCTGTGAAGGCTGCCTACGTACCTTCGAAAGAAGGATCAAGCCATTCGTAGTTCATATTACATAGTGAAATTGAGCCTAAGTATAGTAGCTCGATGGTCTTTTATTTATTTTTTATTTGGCGCCTTAGACCTGGTCTAGATGTAGTAGCGTTTGAGGTTCATTGAGTTCCATGAACGGGGAATGGGGGTTCCGTCCAGCTTCATGAGCTCGTAAACGCCTGGTTTGACTACCCGCATGACCTGGTAAGGTCCTTCCCAGTTCGTGCCGAGCTTGCCGGCATTCTTCTCTTCGGTGCCCTCGAAAACCTTTCTCAGAACAAGGTCGCCATCAGTGAAGTGGTGTCCGCGGACCTTTTTGTTGTAGTAGCGTGCTGCCAAGTTTTGATAATTTTGAATCCGAAGTAAGGCTTGGTCGCGTTGTTCTTCGAGGTTGTCGAGGTTGTCGAGCATGATCTCGTCGTTAAGATCGGGATTTTGCACGAGCATCGTTCGGCGGATAGTCGGGATTGCGAGTTCGGCAGGACATAGGGCTTTCACGCCATAGGCCATGTAAAAAGGGGACTGTCCTGTTGACGACCTTGGAGTTGTGCGATATGACCATAAGACTCCGTCGAGTTTATCTGACCATGTCTCTTTATGGGTATCCAACCGTTTTTTTAGGCCGGCTATGATTGTCTTGTTTGTTGCTTCGGCCTGACCGTTGCTCGGTGGGTATCTAGGCGTAGAAAAATTTAGCCGAATTTTCCATTTGGCGCAGAAATCGTTGAACAGTGTCGATATGAATTGGGGACCGTTATCGGTGATGATCTCGTACGGAACTCCATGTCGGCAGATAATGAATTTCCAGACGAACTTCTGAACGTCAGAGGCGAGGATGACGGGATACGCCTCGGTTTCTACCCATTTGGTAAAGTAATCCGTCATGACGAGGATGAACTTTTTCTGCGTGGTGGATCGTCTGAAAGGTCCGATGATGTCCATTCCCCAACGCATGAATGGATACAGAGCTGTCGAAGTAATTAGCAGCTCGGTGGGAAGATGTATCATTGGGCCATGCCTTTGGCATTTGTCGCACTTTGCGACGAACTTCACGCAGTCTGCTTGCATACTTGGCCAATAGTAGTTGCTCGTTTGATTTTTAGGGCTAGAGAGCGGCCACCCGAGTGATTGCCGCCATCGCCTTCGTGTATTTTTTTTATGACTTCCTGGATTTCATCGCCTGAAATGCATTTGAGGAGGATTCCTGCCGCACTCCAACGGAACAGTCCGTCTTTGATAAGTATGTAGCGAGCGGCTCGCATTTTGAGTCGTCGAGCGGCCCATCTATCGGCCGGAATTTCACCATCGATGATGTACATCTTTATCTCTAGTGTCCAATCGGCAGGAGTCTGCTCGTCAGACTGTTCGAGGTCTATTGGCTCATGAAGTCCGTCCGTCTGTTCTTCCGCTTCATTGTCTGATTGAGCCGATTCATCGACTTGCAGCGTGTCGTTGTTGCCTTCGGCGCTAATAGAATGTTCGGGTTCGTCGGTCGGAGTTCGTCTCTGTCGACGTAAGATGGGTTCAGTTGCAGGATTCTCCTCGTAATCCCGTCGACGAGTCGTGATAATGCATTGTTCCGTGCTTCCGATACTAGGCTCTGATATACTTTCCACCGGGATTGTTCTTTTGAGATGAGGGTCGGAGCTTGAAGCCAAGGCGGCGAGTGCGTCGGCTGGAGCGTTTTCTCCCCGCGGGATCTTGGTAAGTTCGAATGAATCGAATTCTGCAGCGAGTTGTTTGACGAGCTTGAGATATGCGTCCATTCGATCGTTCTTGGCGTCATACTCCCCGCTGAACTGACTTGCGACGAGCTGTGAGTCGCAGTAGGCGTGGATGCGTGTAACGCCGATGGCTTTGGCCAAACGTAGTCCGGCAATTAGCGCTTCGTATTCTGCCTCGTTGTTAGATGCGTTGAACGTTAGGCGGAAAGATTGCTCCAAGATTTCTCCCGTTGGAGATTTGAGGCGAATGCCTATTCCAGAGCCTCGGTGAGACGATGACCCATCGACGTGAAGGATCCATTGTTCGGCGGTTACGACATCAGTGTTGACGTATTCCGGAGATAGTTCAATGAGGAAATCGGCAAGGACTTGTGATTTTATGCTCGTTCGGCTTTTGTAATCGATGTCGTACTCGCTGAGTTCGATAGCCCATTTAGCCAACCGACCGGACTGGCTTGGACTATGTAGGATTGTCCGGAGTGGTTGATCGGTTAGCACGGTGACTGAGTGCGATTGGAAACAAGGGCGTAATTTCCGAGCTGAAACAACAACGGCGAGAGCCAGTTTTTCGAGGGTCGGATATCGCCCTTCGGCTCCGTCGAGTGATTTGCTGATATAGAAGATCGGTTTTTGTTCGCCTCGGTCTTCCCGAACGAGGACCCCGCAGATCGCCGAGGTCGAGATCGCGATATAGAGATAGAGAGTCTCGCCGTCTTCGGGTTTAACCAAAACCGGTGGGGTTGACAAGTACTCTTTGAGTTGCTTGAAAGCTTCCTCGCTCTTATCGTCCCACTCAAGATTCTTGTTCCCGCGCAGCAGTTGGTAGAAGGGGAGACACTTGTCGGTGGACCGGGAGATGAACCGGTTGAGTGCGGCGATGCGTCCCGTGAGCCTTTGCACTTCTCTTCTCGTTGTTGGAGATGGTAGGTCAAGGATTGCCGAGATCTGTTTAGGATTAACTTCGATTCCCCTTTGAGTCACGATATACCCGAGGAATTCTCCGGAGGTTACACCGAATGTGCACTTGGTCGGGTTTAGCTTCATGCCGTACTCGTTTAGGATATCGAAACAGGTGTTGAGATGTCCGGCGTGATCCTTCGCAACTAAAGATTTGACGAGCATGTCATCGATGTAAACCTCCATCGTTTTGCCGAGCTGACTAGCGAACATTCGATTGACGAGTCGTTGATAAGTTGCACCTGCGTTCTTTAGGCCGAAGGGCATCACCTTATAGCAATAGATACCGCGATCCGTGATGAATGAAGTTTTCTCACGATCGTCCGGATGCATGAGTATCTGATTGTAACCTGAAAAGGCGTCCATGAACGAGAGGAGTTCGTTCCCGGCGGTGGCTTCGACGAGTCTGTCGATATGTGGGAGTGGGAAACTATCCTTTGGGCAGGCTTTGTTCAGG
>PKML01068472.1:19218-44262 GCA_002933935.1 Eutrema yunnanense | reverse complement strand
GGAATGAATAATCAAAACCAGTACGGTCAGCCCGGTAGGCCGAGGAACATGGGAAGGTATGGGCGTGGTGATACTACAAATATGAGCAGAAATGGAAACATGAACCAAGGTGCAAATAGTTCTCAGCCTAGAGCTATGATGGGTCGAACGGTCCAATATAGGCCGAATGGAGGACCTTATAGGGCTAATAGAGGACCTAATGGGCCGTATGGAGGGCCTAATGGACCTAATGGGCCTAACGGAAACACAGTAATGAATACAATGGTGCAGGGTTTGTGTAAAGGCTTTGCAATGAACATGCTCATTGGCGGTGGTGGTGATGTTAACGGGGGAGTGGGTGATGGTGGTGGATCATCGATCATGGGAGCCTTGTTTGGTGGTGAATCAGAATTTTGATTCTAAAAGAGATGGAGGAATATGGTATTGGATTTGGAGAAATTGAAAATTTGTTTTTTGGATTTGGAGAAATTGAAAATTTGTTTTTCTTTCATTATACATTTTGCGAATTTGTATTACTTTTTATGTTTTTTTTTACTCCCCTTTTATTTTCCTCTCTGTATTTCTAAATATATTTTGTTATAAGTATATAATTTTTTTGGCCAAAATAATTAAATATATCATACATGTTGAGATTTGATACCCAATCTCACTCCCTAGGTTAACTCGTGATTCATGGATTAACAAACAACCTAAACAGAACAAAATAGAAAGAACATATGGCAAATTTGTTCATCTTGAGTTCACCATCCAATATGGAATGGCTAGTATTAGAGAATTGTGCTTCAGTAAATGCAGCAGGTGCATGTGCAGCAAATGCAACAGGTGCAAGTGCAGCAAATGCAGCGGGTGCAAGTGCAGCAAATGCAGCGGGTGCAAGTGCAGCAAATGCAGCGGGTGCAAGTGCAGAAACATCATGAATTCACAGTTCTAACAATATTAGAGAGTTGGGCTAAACAATTAGTATTGGGCCTTATTATGACGATTTGTATAGTTTGGCCGTCAAGTGCTTACAAGGTTTGTGTCTTGTATATATACGTTGTGTACGCCGTTGATATCAATTACACAATATTCACAAGCCTTACTTATCTTTACATGGTATCAGAGCAAAATCGTTCTGAGACCTAAACACCGCTCTCTTCTTTTGCTATCTCGAAGTTCGACATAGCTCCCCTGTTTGTGTTCGAAGTTCGAACAAAGTTTAAGTCATGGTTGATGGTGATGAGGTTTCTGCTACCAAGAGCGGAACTACGGATAATCGTAACACTGAAGCTGTCACGCCCTACTCCTTGTATGGCTCGGACAACCCTGGTGCTCTAATTACATCGGTGATGTTAACTGGAGAAAACTATAATGAGTGGTCGGGAGAGATGACCAATGCTCTTCGTGCGAAACAGAAACTAGGTTTCGTTGAAGGAACCATACTGAAGCCACTAGCACACGATCCTAATCTCGAGCTTTGGCTTTCGGTAAACTCCATGATTGTTGGGTGGATTCGCACATCAATTGAGCCGCGAGTCCGATCAACGGTGCCGTTTATCACGGATTCTCACAAGTTATGGGAAAACCTTAAGAAGCGTTTCTCTGTGGGAAACAAGGTGCGTGTACACCACTTGAAAGAGAAGTTAGTAGTGTGCCGACAGAATGGTGACGAGGTGATTGATTACTACGCACGGTTGTCAAAGATTTGGTAGGAACTCGACATGTACAAGCCACTTCCTACTTGTACGTGTAGTGCTTCTCTTGAGTATGAGAAAGAGCGTGAAGAAGAAAAGATGCATCAGTTCGTGATGGGGTTAGATGAAGCTCGATTCGGTGGTATGTGTTAAGCTATCATCGCATCAGATGCATCTACAGACATTGGTGAGATTTATGCAAAGGTGGTTCGTGAGGAGCAACGTTTGAACTCCACCAAGGAACGTGAATCGCAACAGAACGCAGTAGGTTTCGTTGCCAAACGAGACTTGTCTTTGCAACAGACGGTCTCACATTCGTCTTCTGGTTCCAGAGGGCAAGATCAGTGTGGCTCTCAATGTGCTCATTGTGGCAGGAGTGGTCATACTAAAGAGAATTGTTGGCAGTTGGTGGGTTTCCCGCCATGGTGGGAGGAGAGATCACAAAACAGAGGTGGTGGTAGAGGAAACATATGCGCTAGTCGAGGAGGTGGTCAAGGAGGACGTGGTTCTTATACTTCAGATCGCATCAAAAATTATGGGGTACAAGAAACGAACGCTCACGCAACCACATCCAATTCATCATCGTTTCCAGAGCTTACTCAGGAACAATGGCGTGCTCTGTCCCAGATGATCAGTGAGAAATCGATTCCTTCATCTGATCGTCTTAATGGTAAGCCTCGTCATGGTGATTTGATCCTAGACACATGAGCTTCTCAACATATGACGGGAGATTTCTCTTTTCTCTGAAATACATCGAGTATACCTCCCTGTCCTATTGGTTTTGCGGATAGAAATAGAACATTTGCTACTCATATGGGTGTCTTCCGGTTATCCGATCAGATTACACTTGAGAACGTGTTGTTTGTGCCTAATCTAAATTGCTGATTAATCTCAGTTTCGAAGCTATTACGGCACACAAACTGTTTTGTAGTTCTAAGTGATACGTTGTGTGTTTTACAGGATCGTTTCACGAGGACCCGTGAAAAGCAACAAAACAATTCGGTAAAGACATAAAAGTACTTCGAAGCAATAATGGTACAGAGTTTATGTGCTTTTCGCGTTTTTCCGTGAAAATGGCATTATTCATCAAACTTCCTGCGTTGATACTCCACAGCAAAACGGCCGTGTTGAAAGAAAACACAGACACATCTTCAACGTATCGCGTGCTTTGTTGTTTCAAGGAGGCTTACCTATTAAGTTTTGGGGAGAAGCTGTGATGACTGCAGCTCATCTCATTAATCGTACTCCGCCTGATGTTCTTCACGGTCGGTCCCCATATGAAGTCCTTTATGGCGAAAAGCCACAGTATGATCAGTTGCGTGTATTCAGAAGTCTGTTTTACACACATCTTCGTGCTCGGGACAAGGACAAATTTGGTCCCAGAAGTAGACGTTATGTCTTCGTTGGGTACCTTTTTGGTCAAAAGGGATGGAAGGTGTTCGATTTAGATACTGAAAAGTTCAGTATTTCCCGAGATGTTGTGTTTCACGAGAATGAGTTCTCTTTCTCGTCAAAGTTGGATTCGACGCCTCTGGTTAAGTCACGATGCACCTCTTCTTCTCAGGTTAACGATGATGACTGGTTAATTTAACCATATACGGTGCGAAACGACATGGGGAGCTCGGATCTCCTTCTCTCTATCGACGATGCCAACGAAACCTCCGATATTGATGTTTTTGATACGGTGGTTTCGCTTGCATCAGACCCGGCACCTACATCGTTGGAGGCTACAGCTCTGATTCGTCCTGCAATATCGGAATCTCCAGTCGAGTTTCGACCTGCAACATTGCCATCTCCAGTTGAGGATACTCAGGTCGCGACATTGACATCTCCAGTTGCGGATACTCAGATCGCGACTCCACCTGTTGAGATTGAAGAGTTGGGACGAGGTCAGAGAGCACGCATTCCCTCAGTTAAACTCAAGGGTTTCGTTTCCTATAATGCAGTATGCACTCAAGACCCTCATCTCGCGCCCATATGCTCTATATCTTCGTCCTCTGAAACAATCCAAGGTAAGATACCGTATCCACTTGATGCTTATATCTCTGATCTAATTTTCTCACCGTCGCATCAAGCTTTCCTCGCAGCCGTGACCGCCGGTGTTGAACCAAAGCACTATAATGAAGCTGCGAAGTATGAAGTATGGCTTGGTGCCATGAAACACAAAATTCTTGCCCACGAAGACAGCGGTACTTGGGATATTGAGTCGCTTCCGCCTGGCAAAACTGCGATTGGTTCTAAATGGGTTTACAAGATTAAGTACAACGCCGATGGTACAGTTGAACGCCATAAGGCGCGTCTTGTCGTAATGGGAAACAATCAAGTCGAAGGAGAAGACTTTGATGAAACATTTGCTCATGTTGTTAAGATGGCTACAGTACGTGGTCTTCTGGGTATTGTTGCCGCAAAGGAATGGGAAGTGCATCAGATGGACGTCCACAATGCAAATTTTCATGGTGATCTTGAGGAGGAAGTCTACATGAAACTACACCCCGGATTCACTCACTCTGATCCTACTAAGGTATGTCGTTTACGTAAATCGTTGTATGGGCTTCGTCAAGCTCCTCGTTGCTGGTTCACTAAGCTCTCTAAAGCACTTTTGGAGTTTGGTTTTGAGCAATCATATTCTGACTACTCGCTCTTCACTTACTCACGAGGTAAAACAGAAGTTCGAGTATTGGTTTATGTAGATGATTTGGTGATCGCTAGCAATGACCTTGAGAAGTTGACAAAATTTAAAGCATATTTGGGAGAATGCTTCCATATGAAGGACTTGGGAAAACTTAAATATTTCCTTGGAATTGAAGTAGCACGCTCAAATGAAGGTATATTCATGTCTCAGCGGAAGTACATTCTTGACATTGTCGCTGATACATGCCTCATTGGTACCAAACCAGCTTCGACACCGATTGAACAAAACCATAAGCTTGCCTCGGATGATGGTCTCCACCTCGCAGATCCTCTTCCGTATCGTAGGCTTGTGGGTCGCATGGTCTACCTTTCTATAACTCGTCCTGAGTTGTGCTATGCCATTCAATTGCTTTCTCAGTTTATGAAGGAGCCGCGGGAAGCTCACTGGGAGGCTGCTACACGGGTGGTACGGTTTCTCAAAGGTTGCCCTGGACAAGGAATCCTTTTTCGTGCCGACAATGATCTTCAGTTGTCCGTATATTGTGATGCGGATTGGGCATCGTGTCCTTTGACTCGTCGCTCCCTCAATGCCTATGTCGTATTGCTTGGTGGTTGTCCGATTTCCTGGAAAACGAAGAAACAAACTACGGTTAGTCATTCGTCTGCTGAAGCGGAATATAGGGTCATGGCTTTTGCTATTAAGGAAATCAAGTATATTGTTCAGCTGATGGAAGATCTTGGCGTTCCCATCACTAAGCATGTTCTGTTTTATCGTGACAGTCAAGCCGCAATCCACATTGCTGCTAATCCAGTGTTTCATGAACGGACTAAACATATTGAACGAGATTGTCATTGCGTTCGTGATGTTGTGAATGATGGACTTATCTCTATTGTTCACGTTCGTACCAAAGATCAGATTGCTGACATTCTTACCAAAGCTCTTGGACGACCTCAATTCGATGTATTGTTACCCAAGTTGGGTGTTCGGGATCTCTACACTCTAACTTGAGGAGGAGTACTAGGAATTGTGCTTCAGCAAATGCAGCAGGTGCATGTGCAGCAAATGCATCAGGTGCAAGTGCAGCAAATGCAGGTGCATCAAATGTAGCGGGTGCAGGTGTAGAAGCATCATGAATTCGCAGTTCTAACAATATTAGGAAGTTGGGCTAAACAATTAGTATTGGGCCTTATTATGACGGTTTGTATAGCTTGGCCGTCAAGTGCTTCTAGGGTTTGTGTCTTGTATATATACGTTGTGTACGCCGTTGATATCAATAACACAATATTCACAAGTCTTACTTATCTTTACAGCTAGTCTCAGGGGAGGCAATCAATGTACAAACTTGGTTACAAAGAGTATTGCTCACTCTCACTTGGTTACATGCCATAACCCGAGCTTAACATTAAGTTCAACTACTAGAGCAACCTAAGAACCCATTGTCAGTGTTTCTTCTCATTTAACCCGAGCTTCCCATAAACCCTAACCAAAACCTAAACTTTATGTCTCTGCAACAACCTCTGTGACAACCTCTGTGACGAGCTAACGTGCATTCGAAAAGGATATTGTTGATAGATTCTCCCTCCAATCCACAGGTCTGACATTCCGTTTCCACCTGTATTCCACTTGTTCTCAAACCATATGCCAACTCCCAAAGCTTCCATTAGAGCTTTCCACATGAAGATCTGAATTTTTGGCACAATTTTTATTTCCCAAATATGTTCTCGCAGAGGGTTAATCGAAGGTCTTATCATAGCCTCTCTAGTCACCTCAGTTTGTCACTCAACCAATATCCAGATTTCACCGAGTACTCACCATTTCTGTTGTGAACCCATTCCCAACCATCATGCTGGTTCATCGCCGGTTTCGATTTCATTATGAGCTCGATATCACTTGGGGACAAAAAGCTCATTAAGTTTTCCCCGATCCCATGTTTTAGTTTGGGGGTTTATCAGGCTACAAACTATGAGCTTTAAAGTTTAAGTCATACTCTAAACAAACCAATATATAAAAAACGTATAAATAATCAAATGGTTAAACTTTTTTTAATCAAGAATCAAATGGTTAAACTAAGATTAAAAATATACAGTAGAAAAATTACACTAAATGTGGATCATAGTTCTATAATGTATGTTCTTAAAACAAATCTATTTTCATAGACTTTAAACCTCGTCCGAGCCCAATATGGCAAAACTAAAAAAACCCATAATCCAAACGGTCTTAGCTAAAAAAAAAAAATCTGATTTTATTCGAATTTAATTATCAAAATTTAAATTTATTTATTTTTATATCGAGTTTGGGTCAAGATTCAGATTTTGAGCCTAATTGACATGTGTAGCTCTGTAAATAGTAGATACATGCGCCATAGAGCTTCATCTGATCTTCAAAATTTTGCTCTTATTAAAACCGTAGACGATGTGTAGCTCTTATTCAATCTTGACATGTGTAGCTCTTATTCAATCTTGCGAATCTTCTTTTCCATTTTCGGCATACAATAAAAAAAAGTTAAGCTCGATTTGTTTTTTTTCTTCTTAGTTTTGACAAAAGAACGAGCTGATTATGTTGATATGGTACCGCTTTCTCCGCAACTAAATTCTGTGCATTTTAGCAAAAAAATAATAAAAAAAATTCTGTGTAGCCCCTTTGCTGTATCGGATCAAAATGATCTGTACAATGAAAGATTTATCTTCACAGGGAAGTCGGGGAGGGAAACCGATCAAACGAACTCAAAAAGTTCAAGAAATACTTTGGACTAAAGTTGGAGGACGAGGAAAAAGTGGTGGAGGAGGTCGAGGTGGACGTGGCTAAATCATTTTGTGGAAACCAATTAAATAGCTCTACGGTCTTTCTACCATTTCTCTAAATTAACTTCGTCTTCTTAAATTTAACTTAAGTGTAAGCTAACTATCAATCTCAATTCGAACTAGTTGGTGGGAAAAAAAAGAAGCTTTTTTCTCTCTCACAAAAAGGGTGAAAAAAGCAAGCCCATTTCTTTCGATACTGTCATGGCCGATCCAGGCACGGGCACACCTCCGTTCTCCGATGGGGAAGAAGAAAAAGTCTCCATTGAGACTTCCCCCTTGGATCAGATCCGTTCTCAGCAAAAACCTATGTCCAAAAGTTCTATCGTTCGCCGCAGCCGATGAACCCTCGTGAAACCGCTGTGTCAACTCATGCAGCTGCCGAATCTTCTTCTGGCTGGTTCAATAGTTGGCAAGTCCTAAAGGGCCCACAAGACCCAAGACCCGTGACTAAAACCCGCTGGCGGCAGCGGCAAGCGTGTGTATGGTTTTGGTCTCTCCTCTCATGCATATACATGGTGTAGCCTTTTTACTACAAGAAAACATGGTTTTGGCGACTACATAAGCAGTCGTGACGTAGTCACTAAAACTGTTTTTATGACTACATTACGACTAAATGACGTAGTCGCAAATTTTTAGTCGCAAAAATAATTAGTCGTTAAGTAGTCGCTAATTTACGACTGATTTGGGACATTTTTGCGACTACAGAAAGAAGTCGCAAATCAATCGTAAATATATGCGACCATGTACCGACTAATTTAACGACCAATATGCGACTATATATTGTGTCGTGTGGAAGTCGTTTGGTGTAGTCGTTAAAGAGTCGTGAAATGTTGTGACTATTTTCCGAGTAATATGCGTCTAATTTAGCGACTGTTTTACGACTAAAATTGTAATCGAAAAACGAATTTGGTAATGGGATTGCGTCTATTTAACGACTGTTTTGTGACAGCCTTTGCGATTGATATGTTTATCGGAATAGAGATTTGTTCATCGTTTGCAATTGGTTTACGACTATTTTGTAACTGATTTGTGACTATTTAGCGACTGATTTACGACTACGTAGCGACTGATTTACGACTACGTAGCGACTGATTTTTTTACCAAAATATATAATGGTAATACTGATATATTAATTTGAATTTGCAATTTGGAAATCAAATACAAAGCAATTGAAATCTAAAGTTGAAATGAAAATTAGCAAATATGAAAGAAACATTATTTTTATGTATCATACAAAAAAAACTCCAAAGTTCAAAAACATAGAAAGAAAATGTTAGTCTAGGGAGTAGATTCATGCTGCGGAGAGGATTGAGAAGCCAAGAAGTCGAGAAATTTTGGATCAGTTTCACGAAGATACCTTTCCACCAATGACAAGTGCTCAAACTTGCTTTCTTGGTCAGCCGCAAGTTGGGTAAGCTTTGCCTCACGCCGAGCGTTATAAGCAACATGTTCTTCTATTTGGTATTGAGCTTGTTCCAACTTTTCTTGCAGGGCTTGAAACGATGAAGAGCTTTAAGGGTACTTGTGTTTTCCACCTACATGAGACTTTGCGAGGCTTCCTATTCCATAAGGTCTGCCTCTTTCATCCGTGTACGTTGACTGCATAAATAAAACATAGTTCGTTAAAATAAAATGTTAACATTTTATGAAACCAGATGATAAAAACGAACGATAACATGGATTTTGTATTTACCTGAAGAAAGAGTTTGTTGTAGTCCTTTGTGGTAAGTTCTCGATGTCGCGACGTACCGTCTGAAGTTTCAGGCCCGATCTCTTGCATTTTAGCTTGCAAGTTCTTCTCATAAGTTTGTGCGATCCTCTCAGCCTTCAGATCAACAAACGCCCCATCTGGTTTTGTGTGAGTCTTCATGAAAACCTCACCGATACTAACCGGTCTTTCCAATTCCTCTTTCTGAAAATGTAACAAATTTATAATGTGAATGATAGAAACTTACAGAAGTATTAGATATAAAAATTACACTTACCATTTCTTGTTGGATTTGTTGATATGACTTTTGGCCTGATAAGTGCTTGTGCACACCAAGGCCTTTACGGTCAGATTTCCGAGCAGCGGATGTGGTCTGACTCCTCTGTCGAGCTTCTTCAGTGTCCCAAAACTCTGTCATTGTTGTCCACAGAGTTGGGTTAATCCAGTGTGGTCGCTCTCGAGAAGTCCTTGCGGTGCTTACCATAACCTTCATTCGCCTTTGACAAATCCTCTCGAAATATTGTTGAACAACCCCTGAGATTAAGGGATCTCAGGTGTGGGTTTTCTACAAGAGAAGTGGCATAATAATGGTGTTAGTGGACATAATAGAAAGAAAGACATATATGAAGCTTAGAGGAGAGAAATGCTTACCGCGAACTCGACTAAGTATCTTTCCTGTCTATCGCGAGGCACAACAGTCCAACTGTAGTATGGACCATCAAACTTGTTTGTGAACACCTTCGTGATATTCCTTGTCAGCTTTCCCTTGTCACACCCAAACCTAGACATAGAGAAATAAGTGTCACGATGTAATTGCTTAGTCTACCAAGAGAACAGAAGCTATCACACTTTGTAATTGCTTAGTCTACCAAATCATACATCAATTTTGATAGAGCATAGCAAGTTTACACGATGTAAGAAACCCAAATACTAACAAGCAAAAAAACAAGACCAATTGTACTAACAAATTTAGACAGGAATAGATAGAAACTGACCATGTGGTGTTTGGCAGCTGAGAGAGTGTCAGAGACATCACAGTTGTATATATACTCATGCCGGTTAGACACCCTTAGCAGCGCTTGAAGCACCCTAAGTTGGTCTTCCTCGAGATCGGCTTCAATCTGTGCATTGTCGTTAATTGCATCAGCTTCGAAGTGGTTGGAGTTATGAGCTTGAGACGACTGATTGCTATGACCCTCGGAGTTCTGCAGCAAAACTCTCGAATTTCTTTGTCGTGGAGTCGTATGCACTTCAGGTTCAGAGGGTTGCCGAGGAGTTGTATGACCTTGAGATGGAGAGCATTCGGGTAGATGCCATGAGGTGTTCTGGAAAAGCTGGGTAGGCGGTGGATAGTCCCGGACATTTGGTGTTGACGTTGACGGTTGAGCGTTCACGGGGACTTGAGGTGGTGACGACAGATTCAGAATAACTTGGGCCGGCGGCGTGAAGGTGTACTGCGGCGGTAGAGGGTTCGGTGTTCGCGATGAAGTATTGGACACTCCGACTCTCTGAGAAACGTTAGGAACGAATCTTCTCTTCCGTCCTCCACCGTTCTTCTCTGCCGGCATCGTGTGCTCTTTTTTGAGACTCGCCGGAAAGATTGTGAGGAATCGAAGAAATTGAAAGGCGAAGTAGAGATTGGCGAGGGGGATTCGAAGAAGAGATTGATTTCGAAGAAGATGAATCAAAGCAGGAATCAAAGAAGATGAGAGCAAAAGGGGGAATCAATCGAAGAAGATGAGAGCAAAAGGGGAAGAACAAACGGGGCACTTATGGTTTCGTAGGTAATCGGAGATGAATCAAACCAGGCTTGGTTTGGGTCTAAACATAATTGTTTTTTGTTTTTTTTCGCAAGTATTCGTAACTTAGTAGCATATCAGTCGCTATATCTGTGTTTTTATTAAAAATATTTGTATTTTCATGTATAATAATTTTTATATTTTCACAATATAATTGATCTTCAATTTTTTTTTATTAGAATCTTATGTTAAATTAATTTGAAATCTATATTTTAAAATTATAAGTAAAAGTTGCCTATATATGACCATAATGTAAAAGATAAATTTTTAGAAATTTTGTTTTCAAATTTGACATAAATAACATAATTAACATTGTGACATAAGTAATATAGTTTATTAGTAGGGTTCTTCGCCATCTGATTCTTCATCAGAAGACGACAAATTACACCGAAATTTATCTTCTAGTTCTGCATCTCCGACAACGTAATCGAGGTTTATTGGGTCTCCTTGTACGAAATTGTCGAGTATGAGATCTTCAATTGTAGTCATCAATACAACATCATCATTTTCTGTTTGCAAAAGTGTTGGTTCTTTTTTTTCATATTCCCCTAAAATGTTTTCCCTCAGATTCACTTTTAGAACATTGAGCCACAACTGCTTCGGTTTCTTTGTGTATGGGTACGGAATATAACAAACTTGATCCGCTTGCGAGGCTGTTTGCAATATAAAAATGTATAAATAAGTTATACATCAGTATATATATCTGATATCGACATTAATAAAATGCTATATATATATATATACAAGTACGTACCTAGAATAAATGGTTCATATTTATTGTATTTTCTCGATGAAAGAACGTCTACAACACCACCATTGCTCCTCCGAGTGCCTCTACCGATAACAGGGTCATACCAATTACACTTAAAAAGTGTGATTCTCAAATTGACCATCCCCTCGTACTCGAGTTCTATGATATCAGTTAAGGTCCCGTAGAAATCCGCTTCATCAGATGCATCAGTGTAATTTTGACCTTTAACACAGACCCCATAGTTACATGTCTTTCGTCCAAAGTCGTGATTCTGCGTATGAAACAAATAGCCTCTTGTAAAATACATTGGCCATGTTTTGACCTTATTCAAAGGTCCATGCACTATCTCTTGAACCCAAATAGAAAATGGATTTGTGGCGTTCTAGTAAGTAACCTGCATATATATAAAAATAGCGTAAATATATATAAGTATAAACATATGCATAGTTATGAATATTTTTTAGACATACATATTCTTTCACCCATAAATGATTTTCGTCAGCTCTTTTCGCGGAGAGTTCTTTTTCAGAAAGTCCTGGATATTTTGCAGAAATAAAATCCTCGAACATACTACACAAGACCAACACAAATATGAGAAATTAAACAAGGATTATATATATTAAAACGCAAGATGGGAGAGATGCCAACTTATATACCTCTCAATTGGCTGGAAATAGTCACAATTTCGTAAAACATATGCATGTGCGCATTGATAGTCTCTCTCTGAGAGCCATATTTCATGCATTTCTCCACTTGGACGGCCTACGTGAGTAAATATAGAAGGTACTCCATGGACATGATATACGGGAACTTCACCTTCATCGAATCTTGTTAACCTAACCAAATGAGTGAAAAAGTAATTCACATTAAAATACATAGCATGTGTATATAAATTAAATGGCAAAGTGGACATGATGTGATTGATTTTAGCATTTACCTCGATTTCGTTTGTATATTCGCGGCAAAGTAGTGCTCTGAGAAATAAGCAATCTAGTCATTGATATATGATTCAACAATCGATCCTGCCGCATATCTTTTGTTCTTTGCTTTCCCTTTCAACTTTTTGAAAAACTTTTCAAAAGGATACATCCACCTATACTGGACAAGGCCTCCTAATTCAGCTTCATAGGGGAGATTTATATGCATGTGCTCCATCACATCGAAAAATGAAGGTGGAAATATCTTTTCCAAATTGCATAGGATTAAAACTATGTTCTGTTTTAGAATTTGAACGCGACTTTTATGCAAAGTTCTTGAACATAAGTCCCGTAAAAATGCTCCAACCCCTACAATATATATTCAAACTGCATGAGGTTACTATATAAATTACTATAATCATATATATTTGAAGAAATAGTCGTAATTAGTACCTGATAACGCAAGGTGGACATTCCGGTGTAGGAGTTCTGCAAAGATAAATGGAAGTAACCGCTCCATAAAAACATGGCAGTCATGACTCTTCATGCCTGAAAACTTTTGGTTGTTCATATCAACACAAGTAGCTAAGTCTGAAGAATAATCATCTGGGAATTTAACTGCATGTTTCATACATTCCAATAAACGTTTTCTGGCTTCTTCTGTCAATGTGAAGGATGGGAAAGGAGTTTTACCCTCACTATCAATATGTAAGTGTGGTCGAGAACAAAATTGTCCTATATCCAATCTTGACATGATGTTGTCTTTCGATTTACCATTCACACTCATAAGAGTATTCATGATGTTGTCAAAAAAATTCTTCTCTATATGCATCACATCAAGACTATGTCGGAGATTGAGGTCCCTCCAGTACGGCAACTCCCAGAATATGCTTTCCTTGTGCCAGTTATGTTGCTTCCCATAGCCCGGCTTCTTCTTTTCATGACTGTTTCCACCGACGTCCTTTGTTTTTGATGGATTTACACCATCCAACCGCTCATAATAAACTTGCTCACCGGTCAAAGACTGATGTGGATACTGTGTCAAAGCGTCTTTTCCCTTCGAGAAGTCTTTTTTGTTCTTCCTCAGTGGATGACCATCAGGAAGAAATCTTCAGTGACAATCAAACCAACACGTCTTCCTTCCATTAGGCAGATAAAAAGATTTTGTATCTGCCATGCAAATTGGTACAAGACAATTTACAATGGGTCGTCCATCCTGATAACATGTCATACGCCGGAAAGTCGCTTATCGTCCACATCAGCACTGCTTCTAGATTAAAATTTGGATTCAGGGACACATCGTATGCATCGACTCCAGTAGACCACAATTCTTTTAACTCCTCAATAAGAGGTCGGAGGAAGATATCGAGACTAGCTCGTGGATGATTTGGCCCAGAATTCAGAATTGTAAGAAACAAGTACTCTATATTCATGCACATACCAGGGGGTAAATTATATGGAGTCAAGATCACATGCCACAACGAATGATTACGAGACTTGCCAAATGGATTGAACCCATCTGTACATAATCCAAGATAAACGTTACGGGGTTCTTTGGCAAACCGGGGATTTTGATCTTGAACATATCTCTACTCTGCTGCATCAGATGGATGACACATTTGTCCCTCCTTTGGTTGGTGTTCGGCATGCCATCTCATTGCCGCTGCAGTCTTCTCGCTCTGATACATTCTCTTCAATCTGTCAGCAATAGGTAGATACCACATACGACTATATGGTACATTGGTTCTACGTCGTCGGTCGTTAGGCTTCCATCTTGGTGCATCACAAAAGAGATACTTATTTTCCTTTTCATCATCTTTCCAGAAGATCATATAATTGTTAATACAAACATCAATTGTATAATATGGGAGGCCTAAATTGCGCATCAATTTTTCTGTCTCGTAATGTGAACCGGTTGACTGGTTTTCGTCTGGTAAATACTCTGTCAACATTTCGCAAACCGAATCCACACACTTTTCACTCATATTATAACCTGCCTTATTTTGCAGGACTCAAGCAGCTAAGGATAACTCACGACAACCATCATATAATGGATTTTTCGCTCCTTCTAACAAGTTGTAGAATTTCTTAGAATGGTTACGTACCGGTTCTTCTACATTCTGATAACTACCATCCTGATGATAGTTATCAAAACTCACATTATCACGAAATGCATCATTCACCATATCCACATATCTATCTTCTACTACATTACCCACTTCACTCCCACTTAAATGCGTCGGATCAACATAACTTGTTCCTAAATCCATAGTGATTTCTTCTCCATGCTTATACCAAACATAATAATCTGGCATAAATCCTCTACTATACAGATGATTCCAAATTCTAGTCCTCGGGAGAAATTTGTCGTTCTTGCAAACACTACAAGGGTAGTAAAACTTACCGACATTGCTCTGCGCTAGTGGCTGGTTATTTGCAAATGCCATGAATTGATCCACCCCCCGTGCTGAAGTCTATCGAGAAATTTCCCGTCTCTTCGTCGATCCGCTTATACATCCACTCCCAAAAATTACTATAATTGTAATTTCCCGACATTATAAAAAAATAGTTTCTCCTAAATTTTGTGTTTTTGCGTTTATGCGAATGAGGAGAACGATGGTCTGAAGTTTTAATTAATAGACATTTTTCCGACTGATTTGCGTCTAACTAGCGACTGCTTTGCGACTACAAGTGATAGTCGCAAAAAGTAGGTACAACAAGAATAACACGTGTTTTATACTGTTATTTTACGAGCAACAAACGACTGTTTTGCAACCCGCCGAAAAAATAGCAAATTAGTCGCAAAATTTGCGACTACTATGCGACAACATTTTTCTGAATCAAAGTTAGTCGTAGATTGGTCCCAAATTTGCTACTATTTGCCGACTAATACTTTTGGTCGCAATTTACCGACTATTATGCGACTCTATTTATGTAGTCGTAAACTAGTCGTAAAAGAGTCGCTAATTAGTCGCGATAATTTACGACTGTGTGTGTAGTCGCAAACTGTAATCGCGACCCTGTTTTCTTGTAGTGTTTGAATTTACGTCTAAGTTCACTATTTATTTATACTAGAGGATTTTTCCTCCAATTTCCAATGTGGGACAAATGCACTTGTAAGTTGTCAACTTAAAAGCTTATCCAAAGGACCAAATTTTCCCCATTTCTCATTCAATTTTCATTCAATATTTTTTAGCCCATTTGGCTTGTTAAAATTGTTCCAACAAACTCTTCTGTACAGAACCTACCAAACTTGCTAGTTTGAGTTTAAAAGAACACGTACTAAGAAAATAATAAACCACATTAATGTTTTATTTTATAAAATCAGTTTAAATTCATATTTAAAATGCCATATTTAATAATAGGGTATTACTCTTAATAATATATAGTTGATTATCTAACAGATATAATTTTGTTTTTTTTTTTTTTTTGATAATAGACAGTCAGAAATTTCCAACAAACTTTCTTTACTATGGAGACTTTTTCGATTGAGAAGATGAAAATCCTAAAGAAGTCAAACCAGACACCGAAGCTTGTTCACTACTTTCTTGTCTTCCATCATCGGAACTCGTAGAGGTGCTAGAAGAATCGTCACTTTCATCTTTCGGCTTTCCACAAACACAACCCATTATAATGTCCCTATACAGATACAGGAAAAAAATGTTAGAATTGCTAAATCATGTATTAAACACAGTTTTGATGTTCTATTTTCATATGAACTGAATAATGCATCATGGTCCCTAAGATCAATTAGTTCTATGATACAACAACCACTTGTAGTTCGAAGATAAGTTTTTATGATGTATCATGCACCTTAGATCTTTTTAGAGTAACCTTCGCAAATGATTAGTATGTGAGATATTTTCGATTTGTTTGTGTCTTTGTGATGACATGAGAATATCTTTTTATAGTCGGGGAAAAATGTCTAAGTATTCAAGAAAAATTCATTTTGTATCTAATTAATCCAATATATCTCATTGTATTAAAACTTGATTGCATAAGATTATGAGATTTGACACAGTTTTATATTATTAATTATAATCTTATACATTCTCTATATTTTACTAGATTTTGGTACTTAGATAAAATTAAAGTAATTGTTTTCCTTTATTGTGCAAAGTAAATATTGGTTAAGAAATAAAATTATTATTTATTTATTTTTAGAAATAAATATTTATATATTAAACATAAAATGTAAGGAATGATAGCAAAAGTAAGAATATAAAATACACACAAAAAGAATATAAATTTAAGAGCTTTTTAATAAAAAAAAAGGTATAGTAAAAATATTAAAAATGACAAATTATTTATAAAAACAAAATTTGAAATAACGAAAACTCTACAAGGTATTGTTACTTTCACAAGAGACCAACTTCACGTTATTCT
Source organism: Eutrema yunnanense (assembly GCA_002933935.1). Lineage (NCBI taxonomy): Eukaryota > Viridiplantae > Streptophyta > Magnoliopsida > Brassicales > Brassicaceae > Eutrema > Eutrema yunnanense. Next base: position 27,595 of record PKML01068472.1, on the reverse strand, counting down.
CCTTCATCTTATGTTTCAAGTAACACTATATTGCATTTAGAGGAAACGGAATTCATGAATCCATGGATCCGGCTACAACTCCGTGTCGCAGCTCTTTCGGCAGATTGATAAGTTCAGTTATGCAACAAATCTGAGACTACGAGATCTTTTTCAAAAGTGGTTCGAGATTACCCAAACTGGAGTTGTTTTGATCTCATGGATAGCTAATGTTGCTTCCGGAGTCCATAAAGCCACAAACACCAGATAATCGTCAACATGCCATAATTCCCTTTATACCAGATAATCGTCAACATGCCAGATAAACGACTGCAAAGCATGATACTGCTTTTCTATAGATATTTCTTCCAAAGCCTTGCATAACACTTCCTAAACTTCGTCGCCATAATTCTGCCAAAAAGCATCCATTTTAATCAAAACTTATAGAGCGAAAAATAGAAAGAAAAAACAGTCAATTTCAGAATCTTCAAGCAAACAAAGCACCAGCCAAGCTTACAGGATGTTTCTTTTCTTCCCTAAGAAAATACTTCACAATGAAGTACTATTATTTTATTAATTTTCTGTCCCTATATATATGTGTGTGTACGATGATAATAATAGATAAGAAGAAGAGTTGGTTTTTGCCAACGTTTTCTCTTCCCTGTTGGTTTTTGCCAACGTTTTCTCTTCCCTCTTGTAAACACTCGTCTCTCTCCCTTTCTATCATACTCTCCTCCAAAATATAATAATATATAATAGATATAGAAGCATATACACAGAAATATATATATATATAAGTACATTTATATACTATAATTCATAACACGTTAATTAATGTTTAGTCGATTTAAAGTTTATGTATTATTTACGGAAACGGAAAGATAGGCTATGCATTCTTCGAACCGATTATTATGGTAGACTAATGTCTCATTAGATTATATGTTAGGCTCTACCTCCTCAAATATATGGTTGATTTATGATGATATAGCACACTATGTCTCCTCAGATTACTGCCACAAGGATTATATGGAAAAATCACATGAAATAAATGTCCTGAAAATATTTATGAAAAAATTCTTGAAGAACCATATGAAAAACAAATGTCCAAAAGGCATACATGAAAGCATTATAGAAGAACCATATAATAAGTTTCGTCCAGAAGACGATTATCATACATACTAACTGTTTTACATTATAGTTCTTAAAATACTGTTTCTTTTAATTTATATCTATTATCGTAAATTATATGGAAGGCAATGCCTCCTCAATTGATCTATGAATTAATATGATTAATTACTTAATTTATTTTATTAATAATAATAATAATAACTTTATGAGTTCCAGAAGAACTATATAGCTACAAAAGAGCCAGATCGCTAAAGAAGAGCCAAATGTTCTAGAAAAGAAAAAAACTCTAATAGAGCGAAAGTGTTCGAAAAGTACATGATGGAGACATGCATAAAGATGGCAAAATTATATAAAGAAATTTGAAGTTTACTAATATATAGCATAACCGGTTTAAGCCATTCCGGTGTAATAATAATATCAAATATTATTGAAAAATTATGTGGTTTAATCTCCATGTTTTGGTATGGAATATGCAATTTTGCATGTAGTAATGGTTATATATAAGACTAATAAGTTATAATTAATATTTCTACCATCAAATTGATTTATGTTTAAAGATTAAATATCTCTTGGGTATGTAATACACTACAAGAAAACATGCATTTTCCGACGGCACTATCCGTCGTAAATCTGTCGGAAACGAAATCTATCGGAAAATGCCGTTTCCGACTGATTTCTGACGGATTATCTCCGTCGGTTACAGCTCGTCGGAAAATAAATTCCGTTGGACAATTCCGACAGATTACTGATGGCATTATTTCTGACGAATTTCCGACGGATTACCGACGGAATTCCAACGGATATTTGTCGGAACTACGCGTCGGGAGGTTGTCGGAATTCTGTCGGAAACGCTTCCGACGACATTCCGACGACAATCCGACGGCAATTTATTCCGGCATATATTCCGACGGCCATTTGTCGAAAAAGTCAGTCGGGAATCCGTTGGATAGTCGTCGGAAACGGTTCTGATGGGATTCCGACGGTCAATATTTCCGATGGATATTCCAGTACTCGCAGAAGCCCGTCCAGACATGGTCCTCAGAGCATGATTATCGGTGACCCCTACACACGGGGTCATCCGATTTTTTTAAATTTTTTTTTTTGTGGACAAATGAGGAAGCGACACGTGGATGAACCGGGTGTCTGTGTGTCTCTGCGGTGACACACGCGCGCGCCGTTTCATCCGATTTGTGATGACGTGTCGCTTCCTGATTCGTCGCGACATTAAAAAATTATTATTATTATTTTTTTTTTTTTAAAATTTAATATAAAAAAATTCCGGATGACCCCGTGTGTAGGGGTCACCGATAATCATGCTCTAAAGGTCCTTCGGCCTGGCTAAGCCGTGCTTCCACTTCTGCTTCCGCTCGTACATATGGTTCGAGTACGAAAGCGCGTCATACTTGTCGAATTGCCCAATAACCTTCCTCGTAAGATCAGAGTTCCACGTGAACTCTTGCTACATTAAAAAAAAAATGTTAGTTTTCAAAATTAAAATTGAAAAAAAAAAAAAAAAAAAAACTCCAAAAATTACTTACCGCAAAACTCCAGTGCCACACGTCTTTCTCGTCGGCAGGCATGTCGGAGTACTTCTCGTACGGTTTGTCCAACATGTTGTGGAGCATCCGCAAAATCGCCTTTGTGATCTCAGGCGACAACTTAAACCTGCAAACATTTTAAAAATAAAATTAGTACGTTAAAATTCAAAATCTAAATATATTGAACTTATAAGAAAAATTTCACTTACCAAGTCTCGCCCTCGAACTTTGGGTCGAGACGGATGATGTGGTCCCAGTTTGGCTGTTGGACAAGATCCTCGATCCTAATATTGGACTGAGCCGCGGATTGCTGGGAGTCTTAAACTTGAGTTCCCGAGCTCGATGGTGCAGTAGGCGTAGCTCGAGGACCCTGAAAACTGCGGCCTTGGCAACCGCCCAAACTAAGAGAGTCCTCATCAGCCCTGCGGGAAAAACATATAAACATTAGTACATCAAATCTCCCGAGAAGTTCAAAATTCCTATAAATTTCACAATTCACGAAAATTTTGAAAAACCGAAAATTTTAAATAATCTGCAAAATTTCAAAATTACAGAAATTTTTATAATTCCAGAAAATTTCAAAATTCCCAAAAATTTCAAAATTCTCAAAAATTTTAAAATTCCCGAAAATTTCAAAATTCCAAAAAATTTCAAAATTCCAAAAAAAATTCTAAATTCTCGAAAATTTCAAAATTCTCAAAAATTGTAATATTTTTTCAAAAAAAGTTTTATAAATATTATAAATATGTTTAAATTAGTAAAAATTCTTAAAGTGCTCTATATAATTTTAAAATGTTTCAAAAACGTTTTTATTTTATAAATTCCATTAATGTTTTATAAAATTAGAAATAGGTTTTTACAACATCAAAACAAATTTATAAATTACTAAATCTAAATTTATAAATTTGACAAGTTTGTTTTTACAACCTAAATCTAAAACTAACATTATAAATCCTAAATCTATAAAATTACAACCGTTTTTAGTGATATATTATTAATCTAAATCACTATAAATCCTAAATGATTTTACCACGTTTTTACAACCTAAATCACAAAAATTACAAATTTAGGGACTTACATTTAGAACAGAAGAGGAAGAGTGACGGCGGGGGCGACCTAAAAAAAAAAAAAATTAGTCGGAAGAAAAGAAGAGGAAGAAAATATTAGGAGAAGAAGAGGAAGAGAACACTTACACTGGCGGCGAGAAGAGAGAGAGAAGAGAAGAAGACCGGCGGTGAGAAGAGAGAAAAGAGAAATGTCAGCGGGAGGAGAGAGAGAGAAAAAAAGAAATGAGAAGAAGAAATTCGTTTCAATAATATATATTGATTTTCGACGGATCGTTTAGATTAAAAAAAAATTATTATGGCGGTCAATCTTCCCGCGGTCTAGAAAAAACCCAAGTTCGTCGGAAATCTGTGGGAAATTTTCGGCGGATTTCCGACGGATCTGGAAATATACGGTATATTCCGTGCATGTGGTTCAATTGGCCAGTCAACCGACACGTCTTACCCAGATCCGTGAGAAATTTTCGACGGATGATGTATCACCCGAGGTAAAACTGCACACCGGCTAAAACTGAACCCGTTGGAAATTTCCCACAGATTTCCGACGGATGCTGTATCAGCCGAGGTAAAACTAAACCCCGGCTAAAATTCCCTCGGCTAAAACTGAACCCGTCGGAATTCCATCAAAAAATTTCCCACGGATTTCCAACGGGTTCCGTTTCTCCGGCCAAAACTAAACACCCCACTAAAACTTAATCCTGGCTAAAACTTAATTCCGGATGGAAGTATACTTAGCATTTTTTTGGATTTCGGATGGAAGTTTACTTAGCATTTTTTTTGGATTTCGGATGGAAGTTTACTTAGCATTTTTTTGGGTTTTCAAAATGGATTATTACACTTAAGTATATCAAATGTCTAATTTTATAAAATTTCCACATAACTAATACATTATACATAACAAATATCAATATCAAGTACAAGTTCAAATTTTACTAAACTACTCTGAATCTGATGATGAGTAATCTGATTCTGCTGAATCGGAAGTTCCCCCAAATTCGTATAATTCTTCCTCTGAATCCTCAAATATATCCGGTCATCTATAGGTATAGTGAAATCAACAACAAGGTCGACCTCAAGGGAATGTTCGATTGAACCCAAACCTACGAAGCTTTGTTGGATGGGTTCATGATCGGACATCCCATGAACCCTACCTCTGGGGTTTATCGAGGTAACTGTAATCAACGGGTCTTGCTTGTTTGTCACTCGTGGATAGGGAATATAGCATACATACACCATGTAATAAAATCATATAAAAATTAAACCACGATAATGCAAAAATACTAACAAATAAACATATATAAATTAAAGAATAAAACGAACTTGGTCCGCTTTCTACTATGTAATGATGTAACACCAAATTGGTCGTGTCGCAAACCGCTTCCTACTAATATATGGTTCCAGTTGCATAAAAATGCAACGCATCTTAAATCGAGCATTCCTGGCTACTGGACATTGAAAATCTCACGTACGACACAATCGTATACAAGATCACCGGACTGAGTTGATACACCGTAATCTGAAGTTGTCGCACTCCTATCATCCCGAAGAATCTTAAAAGTGTACCCCCGTGTGCTATACATCACATGTGACTGCACATTTGCTAGTGGAAACCGCACAATTTCTTCTAACCACGTGGGAAATATTTGTCCATTAGCCTTTTATGTCGTGACCTGCACCAAATAAAATTAATGTCAAAAAAATCATTTATTATATATGGTAGCTTGTTTAAAACAAGGCAATTAAAACACTTACGTAATCTCTTAACCAACGTCCGAGCTCTTCCTCTTTGAGCTCGATTAGCTCGTCTTCTGTTTTGTTCAGAAAAGCAAAACGTTGATATGTCATATACATCTTGTGAGTCGAAGTTATAATAACGTTAACATATATATAATCAAGGACCCAATAAGTTGAATTAATAATTTGGTTCAATATAATACCTCTCATATTCATCAACTCCGTCGCAGTTTGTGAGAATATACATATGCAAATGCTGTCGCTCATGTGGTGAAAGCCTCCGCTTCTTGCCTTTTCCACTAAGTCGTCCAATCTCTAACAATATATGAGGAACATCGACCAGATAGAAAGGTATTACGCCTCCATCATCATGTCAAGTTGGTCTACGACTCTTCGTTTTGACTTGTGATGGAAAGTAAAACTCGACAAAATGTGAGGTGTCTTCATTGATGCTTTGTGCGACAATAGAACCCTCCGCTTTGCTCAATTTTTTACCTTCTTCTTTAAATGAAACATATAACGTTCGAAAGGATACATCCAACGGTACGGAACAGATCCCCCAAGCTCTGCTTCTCGAGGGAGATGAATTGTTAGATGTTCCATAATATCAAAGAAGAAAGGCAGAAATATCTTCTCCAAATTGCAAAAGATTACGGGTATATTATTCGCAAGGTTACGGATACTGTCTGATGTAAGAGAGCGCGAATATATATCTCGAAAAATGCATCAATCCCTGCATAATAAGAATAAAAAATGAATAAATAAAGACTAAAATATTGTAAATGTAAAGTATTTAAAAAAATTAATTTAATGATTGTACGTACCTGCAATTGTTTCGTGGACATTACGTGGTAGAAGACAGGCAAAGGCGAATGGAAGGAGGCGTTGTATCACAACATGGCAATCATGACTCTTCATCCCAGTAAATTTCCTTTCTCCATGATCAAAGCAGTTCCGAAGGTTAGATGCGTATCCGTCCGAGAATCTAACACTATCGGAAATCCAGTTAAAAAACTCGGCCTTTGAAGGTTCATCTAACCGAAAAGCTGGGACTGGAGCCTTCCCGTTCCCTGTCACATGTAGTGCTCTACGAGAACAAATGTCTGGCAAGTCCAATCTAGACTTCAAATTGTCCTTCTTCTTCCCTTGTACATTGAGAACGGTGTTCATAATGCTGTCGAACAAAATCTTCTCAATGTGCATGACATCCAGATTATGCCTCAAAAGATGGTGATACAAGATATTTTGGTATCTCTAGAGTCAATACTCTAAATGCAATTGTAACATAAGAGGTTATCGAACCTTATCGGGATTATTCTAAACACTAAGAATGCAAGGTTCAAAGGTAATTTAAGCTAAACAAGTTAATTGGTGATTAAGTATACAAATTAAACAAGTAAAACGACTAAGCAAGATGTAATTCAAATAACAAAAGCGGAGCAAGAGATAAGGTTAATGATATAAGGTGATCTAAGTCCAATTAGTGGTGTTCAATTACTCAAGAAGCTAATCCCTAGGCAATAGATCTCTAATCTAGATTAGTTCTCTTTCAAGCAACTAATCACTTTGTTAATTATCAAGTCCATTAGTAAATCATCATTTGTGGATTAACAACTAGCAAGCATTAAGGATCATAACAAGATCAACCAAAGATATGCCCTAAACAACTAATGTCTTAGGTTAGGAACATATGTCTCTTGTCTAGTTGGTCTTGGCATTTCATCAAACACTTGGTGTTCATGAAATACCTTGTGATATAGATCTACTCTTTCAAGCTAGATCTAGCATTAGGGACTCTAGACAAGAAGGAATATAAGATTATCTAACCCTAAACACCACTAATCAAACCTTTGATCACCCTAATCTACCCTATCCCAAGGTCCTTAAGACTACTCACTAATCATCATGGGTTTAACAAGTCCAAGGAAAGAAGTGTTAAAACTCATGATCAAGATGATTGAATGATTAGAAAGTAGAAGATAGATGAATTCAATCAAGAAAACAATACTCAAATTAAAAGGATCAATCTTTTACAAATCACTCTTAGAGAGGGTTTTTGCTTAAGAAAAGACTTAGCCCTTCCAAATTAGGTTTTTGGGCTTAAATAGTGAATAGTGACGAACCGGGTCGACCCAGGACAAACCGGGTACCGACCCAGTTTTAAATGGATAAAACGTTTGGTGTCGATCGATACCGAGGACACATCTCGGTGTCACTGCTCGGTATCGATCGATACCGAGGACACACCTCGGTGTAACACCTCGGTATTGAGCCTGGGTTTTTACACCGATGAGCCAATACCGAGCAGTGGCCTCGGTACAGAGGGGATGTTTGGCTTTGGTCTTCAGTGGATACCAAGGTCACTCCTCGGTGTCGGTCGATACTCGGTGTTGATCCTGGTATCGGTCGATGCTCTTCAGTGGATACCGAGGTCACTCCTCGGTATCTTTGCTCCGTATTAAGGACTTTTTCCCCCGGGTTCTCCCTGTGGCAGTACCGAGCTGTGACACCGAGCAGTGGCATCGGTATAATCTCCTGAAGCCTTGGTACCGATGTCACTCCTAGGTGTCGATCGATACTCGGTGTCACACCTGGTATCGATCGATGCTCGGTGTTGAGCTTGCTTTTCCCCGTCGAGGAATACCGATCAGTTACACCGAGCAGTGACCTCGGTGCAACCCCTCTGCTGTCAATACCGAGCACCAGTACCGAGCAGTGACCTCGGTACGGCCTCTGTCTCCTTTCCTCGGGTCTCGAATCTCCTCGTTAATACCTGAAATACGATCCAAAACATGCAAGGACTCTCTAGGACTGAATGTAAACACACTAGACTCCTAAAATGACCTAAATGCTAAAGAAGTATCATGAACTACATGTAAATGACTCGAAACCTATATGAAACGGATGCTAGAATGATGCAAAATGTGATGATATCAA
>PKML01068472.1:0-18685 GCA_002933935.1 Eutrema yunnanense | reverse complement strand
ACTCAATCCTATATGAAGTGCAAATGCATCCTAAATGACTTCTTTTTGTCTTTTCATTTTCAAAATTTTTCAAATTTGTTTGGTTTTTCTATGCCTTAGATGAATGCATGAGAGTCAAGATGAAAATATAAAATAAGACAAAAACAAATGTTATTAGATACCGGTCCCTCCCCCAAACTTAAATCGCACCGTCTCGGTGTGAAATAAACTTAAGGAAAGGACCAAAAACAAGAGATAGCTATACAATGCAAGACTTAAAAGAAAATATGTACAAAAGTTTTGGATCGTACCTAGAAGCTTGGAGATGGGGATGTAGACCCCATTGAGTAAGATGGATTACTTGAGACGGGAGACGGAGACCGCATCGCTATCCTCTTTGTTGCCCTTTCTTGTCGGGCCGTGGGACGGTTTGAGCTAATGCCGAGCTCCCAATCCTCTCCTCGAGGCGCAAGGTTAGCATCCGTGACAACATCTCCACCTTCACCGGCTCTTGATGAGCTCGCTCCATAACCTCCGTCTTTCAACTCATTGATGGTTCGACCCATGGCTTTCACCGTCTTCTTCAAAGACTTGATCGTTTTCACCATCTTCTTCATGTTTTTGTCTTGCCACTTGCAGATCCGTTGGAGGAGACGAGTTTGGTGGTGAGTGTGCCTTGTGGCTTGGCTAGTGATAGCCCCATCATAGGGATCAAAGTGGTAGCGCTCACTACCGTAGACGGTCTCGGGTGATGCATCATAGGCTTCTCCCTCGTCGATGTCAATTGGCTCCTCGACGGCGGTTCTCCGTTGTGTTTTCTTACGGAACGCTTGCATAGGTGGGTCGACCATGGAGTTGTAGAGGCACTCTTGTGGAGGGATGAACATGACGTTCCTTGGGTCCCGAAAATTTGTGATTGCGGGATTTGGTAAAGGAACTTGTGCCACGGATGACTCGGTGAGTTGGAGGTTGTAAGCCATCTTTCCTTCGATGTATCCCTTGAAGAACTTAACCTTGGAAAGGTAGGCCATATCCAAGGACTTCCAATCATATTGGCCAAGGGCTACTTTGATCCCCTTTGCCATGACAATTGGAGTTATCACCCAACCGAGGCAAACCGCCGCCTTCTTTGATTTTGTCTTCCAAGCCCAATCCCGGTAATGGAACAAGTGTCTCACTAAGAGCGTTGCTAGACAAGGAATTCTCTCCGGGCCTTCGAATGCATTACCGTTTGCGAGAACGGGTAGGATAGTGGTAAGTATTCCCGCCTGTCACGCAGATGACCCGGGTTCGATCCCCGGCAACGGCGCCAAATTGATACAAGATATTTTGGTATCTCTAGAGTCAATTCTCTAAATGAAATTGTAGCATAAGAGGTTATCGAACCTTATCGGGATTATTCTAAACACTAAGAATGCAAGGTTCAAAAGTAATTTAAGCTAAACAAATTAATTGGTGATTAAGTATCCAAATTAAACAAGTAAAACGACTAAGCAAGATGTAATTCAAATAACAAAAGCGGAGCAAGAGATAAGGTTAATGATATAAGGTGATCTAAGTCCAATTAGTGGTGTTCAATTACTCAAAAAGCTAATCCCTAGGCAATAGATGTCTAATCTAGATTAGTTCTCTTTCAAGCAACTAATCACTTTGTTAATTATCAAGTCCATTAGCAAATCATCATTTGTGGATTAACAACTAGCAAGCATTAAGGATCATAACAAGATCAACCAAAGATATGCCCTAAACAACTAATGTCTTAGGTTAGGAACATAAGTCTCTTGTCTAGTTGGTCTTGGCATTTCATCAAACACTTGGTGTTCATGAAATACCTTGTGATCTAGATCTATTATTTCAAGCTAGATCTAGCATTAGGGACTCTAGACAAGAAGGAATATAAGATTATCTAATCCTAAACACCACTAATCAAACCTTTGATCACCCTAATCTACCCTATCCCAAGGTCCTTAAGACTACTCACTAATCATCATGGGTTTAACAAGTCCAAGGAAAGAAGTGTTAAAACTCATGATCAAGATGATTGAATGATTAGAAAGTAGAAGATAGATGGATTCAATCAAGAAAATAATACTCAAATTAAAAGGATCAATCTCTTACAAATCACTCTTAGAGAGGGTTTTTGCTTAAGAAAAGACTTAGCCCTTCCAAATTAGGTTTTTGGGCTTAAATAGTGAATAGTGACGAACCAGGTCGACCCGGGACAAACCGGGTACCGACCCGGTTTAAATGGATAAAACGTTTGGTGTCGATCGATACCGAGGACACACCTCGGTGTCACTGCTCGGTATCGATCGATACCGAGGACACCTCGGTATTGAGCCTGGGTTTTTACACCGATGAGCCAATACGGAGCAGTAGCCTCGGTACCGAGGGGATGTTTGGCTTTGGTCTTTAGTGGATACCGAGGTCACTCCTCGGTGTCGGTCGATACTCGGTGTTGATCCTAGTATCGTTCGATGCTCTTCAGTGGATACCGAGGTCACTCCTCGGTATCTTTGCTCCGTATTAAGGACTTTTTCCCCCGGGTTCTCCCTGTGGCAGTACCGAGCTGTGACACCGAGCAGTGGCATCGGTGTAATCCCCTGAAGCCTTGGTACCGATGTCACTCCTCGGTGTCGATCGATACTCGGTGTCACACCTGGTATCGATCGATGCTCGGTGTTGAGCTTGCTTTTCCCCGTCGAGGAATACCGATCAGTTGCACCGAGCAGTGACCTCGGTGCAACCCCTCTGCTGTCAATACCGAGCACCAGTACCGAGCAGTGACCTCGGTACGGCCTCTGTCTCCTTTCCTCGGGTCTCGAATCTCCTCGTTAATACCTGAAATACGATCCAAAACATGCAAGGACTCTCTAGGACTGAATGTAGACACACTAGACTCCTAAAATGACCTAAATGCTAAAGAAGTATCATGAACTACATGTAAATGACTCGAAACCTATATGAAACGGATGCTAGAATGATGCAAAATGTGATGATATCAGATGGTCCTTCAAATAAGGCAAATCCCAGAAAATACTCTTCTTGTGCCAATTATGTACGTTGCCACAACCATCAACATGATGATGCCCGTTACCACCACAATCAACCGTCCTCTCTGCACCAAAATCTCTGAACTAAGTCAACAAATACTCTCCATCTAACTCAGGAGGTGGACCATCAATTACTTTCCGGTTCTTCCTAAACAATATCGTGCTCCGACGATAAGGATGATCACTTGGTAGGAATCCCCTATGACAATCAAACCAAGAAGTTTTGCATCCGTGCTTCAACTGGAACGCATCTGTGTTATCTTGACAGTACGGGCACGACAACCTTCCGTGCGTTGTCCATCCTGATAAGTGATAACATGTCATATGCTGGGAAATCGCTAATGGTCCACGTTAGTACCGACCACATAACGAAATTCTGCTGACAAGAAACATCAAACGCCTCAACACCTTGGTCCCATAACATTCGAAGCCCATAAATCAATGGCTGCAAAAACACATCAAGTGATCTCTTCGGATGCTCTGGTCCAGGAACGAGAATGCTAAGAAACAAGAACTCCCGTCTCATACACAAAGATGGCGGCAAGTTGTAAGGGGTTACAATTACTGGCCATAAAGAATATTGTCTACCGTGCTTCCCAAAAGAGTTGAAACCATCGGTACATGATCCAACGTATACGTTCCTCGCCTCATACGCAAAACTGGGATACATTGACTAAAAATGTATCCATGCTCCTGCGTCTGATGGATGAGCGATTTCTCCATCCGTTGTATGCTATGCATGCCATCTCATTGCTCATGCTGTGCGCTCTGACTGATATAACCTCTTCAATCTCTCTGTTAACGGAAAATAGCACATCCGCTTGTATGCCACTGACACTCTTCCACCTGTTTCCTTCTACCGAGGTTTGCGACAAAAACGACATGTCGAACGGTCTGCGTCTTCTCTCCAGTAGAGCATACAATTGTCGATGCATACATCTATCATCTGATACGGCAATCCTAGACCTTGAACAAGTTTTGATATCTCATAGTATGTTGCCAATGCAAGATTATCTTCTGGAAAATTGTCTTTCACAAAATCAGCGATTGCATCCATGCACTCCTCACTCAAATTGAAATCCGTCTTTATACCCATCATCCTAGTTGCAGTTGATAAAGGGGAATGTCCACCTCTACACCCATCATATAAGGGATGTTTAGCAGCATCTAACATATCAAAGAATCTCTGAGCTTCTAAGTTAGATTCTTCTCCTCTATCTCCATACTCAGCAACCGATGGTATACTTTCACGAAATGCATCGTTCACCATCTAAACATGACCTACAGTACTTTCTACTTTCATTGCAGGTTCTTCTAAGCTAGCGTTATCCCCAATATATTGTTCACTAGTACTAGCATTATTATCTACCATTGTATCATTTTCTCCATGATAATACTAAATCTTGTAACCCGGCACAAACTGATGTAGAACACGTTAGTAACCGATAGGGATTTGCGGAATCGATTGTTTAGTCTTAGAATACCCAAACGAAACACGCGAACTTGAGATCGTTGAGAACCTATGTTCTATCCGACAACAAGAGATTGAGAAACAAAGCTTCTTTGATAATGATAATATATGAGTTGCCCTCACAAGTCAAGGGATCAACCATATTTATAATGATGCTAAAACCCTAACCGACTAGGATTAATAAAAGCCAACACCGACATAATCAAATAGAAAGGAAAAGAATAAGTAAAAGGAAAACTAAAACCAAACATAAAAAGGAAATAGAATCCACGCTGCATCAGGTCACCCGGGGTAGAGAAAGATTCGTCCTCGAATCTTCAGTCTCATCATTCGACACGTACGGACAGAGATGCTTGACGTTGAAGACATCAGAACAACGAACATCGGACGGAAGTTGAACCCGGTATGCATTAGCATTAATTTTATCCAAGATCTCCAATGGACCAATCTTGCGCGCTTTGAGCTTGTTGTATGTTCCCGGAGAAAAACGTTCTTTAGTTAAGACAGCCCACACCAAATCACCTGCCTTGAACTGAACATCACGTCGATGCCTATCCACCACAGACTTGTATTTGGCCGAAGATGCTTGAAGATTATCATGAACTTGACCATGGATATAGGAAAGAGAGCCCACAAACTCAACTGCATGACCATGATCACGCGTAAGATCCGGTGCAACCCCTAAATCCACGGGACCTCGAGGAACCAACCCATAAACAATACGAAATGGGCAAAAACCAGTGCTGCGATTAACACCATGGTTATGGGCAAACTCTGCTTTGCATAAAATCGTATCCCAAGATTTGATGTTGTCCCCAACCAAACAACGCAGCATATTACCCAAGGAACGATTAGTAACTTCTGTTTGACCATCTGTTTGCGGATGATATGCGGAACTCATGTCAAGGCTCGTACGAAGTAGTTTCCACAAAGAACGCCAAAAATGACTGAGGAACCTGGAATCGCGATAAGATACGATGGACAAAGGAAGTCCGTGGAGGCGATATACGTCGCTGAAAAATAGTTGGGCAACTTGCAATGCATCTTGGTTTTCTTACATGGAACAAAGTGTGTCATTTTTGAAAATCGATCCACAACCACAAAGATTGAATCATTACCACGTTGTGTGCGTGGCAAGCCAAGAACAAAGTCCATGCTAATGTCGGTCCAAGGTTGAGTGGGGATAGGCAACGGCATATACAAGCCCTTGTTCGACGTATGTCCTTTGGATTGTTGGCACACCACACATCGTTCGACAAATCGAGCGACATCGCGACGCAAAGTAGGCCAAAAATACGAATCCGTTACTAATTGAAGAGTTCGATCGCGCCCAACGTGACCTTCACCATGAAGTTCTCTAATGATTTGTAGTCGCAAGCTACAGTCAGGTACGCATAACCTGTTATCACGGAAGATAAATTCCTCTTGCAAAATAAAGTCGGTACGCCGACCTTGGTGCAAATCGGACCAAATAGACCCAAAGAACGGATCCGTAGGGTACAAATCAGCAAATATCGCAAACCCAGGAACCGAGACATGTAATGTTGCGAGGAGAGAATGGCGTCTACTCAACGCATCGGCTACTTTATTAGAACGACCGGATTGATGTTTAATCACAAATGTGAATTGCTGCAAAAATGCAACCCATGAAGCATGTCGAGCTGGAATTTTCTCTTGACTTCCCAAGTGTTTCAAAGCATCGTGATCAGTATAGAGAATGAATTCTTGGTGAAAAAGGTAATGTCTCCAATGTTTGATGGCTTGGACGATGGCATAGAACTCCACATCATAAGTACTGTAATGAGCGCGAGAGCCCGCAATCTTTTCGCTAAAGAACGCTACTGGCCTGCCTTGTTGACTTAAGATAGCTCCAATGCCGAGCTTACATGCATCACAATGCAACTCAAAAACCACGGAAAAATCAGGCAATGCCAAAATCTGCGTTGAAGTGAGCTTCGCTTTAATTGTCTCAAATGCTGTGTTTGCTTCTGGCGTCCACACAAACGTTGTGCCCCTCATACAATCGGTAAGAGGTGCCGTAATATTGCTGAAGTGGTGGACAAAACGGCGATAGAATGAGGCGAGGCCATGAAAGCTGCGAACTTCACTAATTGTCTTTGGCGTGGGCCAAAACTTGATTGCCTCGACTTTACTAGGATCCACCTCTAGGCCGCGATTAGAAACGATGTACCCCAAAAAAAGAACCTCAGATGCACCAAACACACACTTATGTGTTGCCGCGAAAAGCTTCTCCCGACGCAAGACAAGTAACACATCCCGTAAATTCTCTAAATGGCTTGCAAGGTCGGTACTAAAGATCAAAATATCATCAAAATAAACGACCACAAATTTCCCAATAAAAGGTCGTAATGCTTGATTCATCACTCTCATAAACGTGCTAGGAGCGTTGGATAACCCAAACGGCATGACCATCCACTCAAATAGACCTTCCCGCGTCTTAAAAGCTGTTTTCCACTCATCACCCGGACGTATACGAATTTGATGATACCCACTCTTCAAATCCAATTTGGTAAAAATAGAGGCGCGCCCAATCTGATCCAACAGATCATCTAAGCGAGGAATAGGAAAACGGTAACGGACCGTAATCTTATTTATTGCCCGGCTGTCAACACACATTCTCCAGGAGCCATATTTCTTAGGAATGAGTAAAGCCGGAACAGCCGTAGGGCTCAAACTTTCTCGCACATGGCCTTTCACAAGGAGTTCTTCAACTTGTCTCCTCAATTCATCGTGTTCCTGAGGGCTCATCCGATAGTGTGGACGATTAGGGAGAACCGCATTAGGGACCAGATCGATGTGGTGTTGAATGTCTCGGAGGGGAGGCAAACTACGAGGAAGATCTTCAGGAAAAACATCGTGAAACTGAGCCAATAAATCGTGAAATGCTGGTGGAACGTCGTGAAGCAGTGGTGTCACAGCAGGTGATGCTACTAACACCCAAATTAAAGCAGAATCATTTAACTCTGCTTCGAAAGCTGCTTTAGGCAAAGTGAGAAGTGATTGTGACAACACAGTTTTGGTCTTGTTGTTGTCAGGCAGCACGCACGACTCAAAATTTTCCTTTGAAGGAAGTAACGTGACATTACGATCACCAAAAGAAAAACTATAAGTGTTAGCTCGTCCTTGGTGAGTGGCATCACGATCAAATTGCCAAGGTCGGCCCAACAAAAGGTGACAAGCGTCCGTGGGCACAACATCACAACACACCGAGTCTTTATACGTACCTATTGAAAACGCCACTACCACTTGTTGAGAAACACACAGCTCTGTCTCGTTGTTTAACCATGCTAGTTTGTACGGTGAAGGGTGCGGTTTTGGTGTAAACCCGAGCTTGTGGACAGCCTCTTTGGCAATGACATTCGCACAACTTCCAGAATCAATAATAAGCTTGCAAATCTTTCCGTTAATAGTGCAAGTAGAGCGGAACAGATTCGAACGTAACCACGACTCTTGGGAAGTACGAGGCAATAAGCAATTGCAACGAAGGACCAGATTCAGACCCGTATCTCCATGAATAAAATCAGAGGAATGGTCTTGCTGGGAATCCGACTCATAGTCATCAAAATGTGGTTCCTCCGCATCGACTTCCTGAACCACTAGTCCCCTCTTAGCTTGTTTTGGGCAAGCTGTTTGAATATGTCCTCGTTCCCCACAAGAAAAACAACGTAATGCATTTGTTCTGGGTGGTCGAGAAGACGCGATTGTATCCGTCTGAATTCCTGGTTTAGCGGTCTCAGAACGATGCACCGTTGAATCAGAAGCTTGACCAATGGTAGGATCACCCATCGTTGACGGTGGGAAACGGCTACGCGAGGTAGATGAAGACCAAGATGACCGGAATTGAATTTCCATTGCAACGGCGCGCTGATGAGCTTCAGACACAGATGATGGATTGAATTGTTGAAGTCCCACCTGCAATTGGGAACGTAGTCCTCCGATAAAACGTGAGACGAGTTGCTCATCGTTTTCGGAATGTGTCATTCGTGCCGTCATATGGAAAAATTTTGTCACGTAATCTTCAACTGGCCTATTCCCTTGTCGAAGATTTTGTAATTTGTTATACAAAGTACGTTCATAGTTGTATGGAAGAAAACTCCGACGCATATGTTTTTTTAGACGTTCCCATGAGTCAATGCGAGATTTGTTAGCTCGCCTCCTAGATTCTTTGAGCTGCTGCCACCATGCCATCGCACGACTCTTGAATCGAGTGGTCACCAAAGGGACTCTCATATCATTAGGAACCTGTTTGAAGTCAAGTATTTCTTCAACCATATTCACCCAATCAATAAATTCTTCGGGGTTTAAAGTTCTTGCAAACTCAGGGATATCTAGTCGGAAACCAGCTTCCCATCGAGAATTACGGAACGCATCGACAGCGGGATGTCGTTCATCACGACGATCGTCTATGCCTTCAACATTAACCTCCGCACGTTGTTCGCGACGAGGAGCATCACGTTGCTCATGATCAGGAACGGCAAATAAATTGTCAACTAGGTCCTCGTCATCAGGTTCGTTATGTCGTGCTCTGTTATGTTGATGCTCGCGGCGGCCATATTGTCGTTCGTGCTGATCCTGCAAATCCGTGGTAAAGGCGTTTTCCACAGCTGATTTTAAGGCATCATGAAGGTCAATGGTAAAATTCTCCAACATTCGACGGAATTCGTCTTGTTGCTCAACGGCGATCGGTTTTCGAGGTGCCATGAGTAACGAGGATCGAGTTTTAATTGAGAAATTAAAACTACTGAAATCTGATACCAACTGATGTAGAACACGTTAGTAACCGATAGGGATTTGCGGAATCGATTGTTTAGTCTTAGAATACCCAAACGAAACATGCGAACTTGAGATCGTTGAGAACCTATGTTCTATCCGACAACAAGAGATTGAGAAACAAAGCTTCTTTGATAATGATAATATATGAGTTGCCCTCACAAGTCAAGGGATCAACCATATTTATAATGATGCTAAAACCGTAACCGACTAGGATTAATAAAAGCCAACACTGACATAATCAAATAGAAAGGAAAAGAATAAGTAAAAGGAAAACTAAAACCAAACATAAAAAGGAAATAGAATCCACGCTGCATCACAAACCCATGACAATACAGGTGTGACCATACTTCATCTATCACGATAAATCTACGATTCCGATAATTAGTACAAGTGTAGTAAATTTTACCCTTTTTTTTTGCTTTCTTTTGCGTACCCGCAAATGCCATGAATTCCTGCAGACCTTCTTTGAATTCCTTCGTAACTAGGCTCGTGTCCGGAATTTGATGAGGCTTGTCCACCCATGATCAAAAATAATTATAAGGATCTGAAGAAGACATTTTGGTAAGGAATTTTAGATGAGAGGTTTTTTTTTGGTGATTGTAAATGAGAGAGTGGATACGTTTTTATAAGAAAATTGTGCGCGATTTCCGACGGATTTCCCACGGAGTTATCATGGATTTAAATGTAGATATTTATGATGTTGGCAACATGTGGGCAACGTCAACATCATTCGAACATCCATCGAAAATCCGTCAGAATTTGTTCGACGGATAATCAGCGTCAGAATTCCGTCGGCAACATGTCAGCAATATTATCATATGTCGAGCTACCGTCAAAAATCCGTCGGAAATTGTCCGATGGATATGTCGTCGGAAATCCGTCGAAAATGTCTGATGGATTTCCGACGGGTGCACCTTTCCGACAGATATAATTTTCGTCGAATTTCCGTCAGAAATTTCCGACGGAATTATGGCTGTCGGAATTTCCGTCAGAAATGACCATGTTTTCTTGTAGAGATATATGCATCCACCACACTCCATAAGAGTGAGACCCAAAGAGAATGATTGAGCCATCAATTGGAGATGTGCTTATTACAAGATTTGCACATCATTACAGGGAGAATCGTTGAATATTTTGAATCCTTGAACATATGAGTGTGAACTTGAAGTTCAAAGTATCTATATTCATGATATGTGCAAATCAAATGCAAGAAGCATTTATAAATAGCTAATGGATAAGATTTCTCGAAATGAATTATCACTAAAAAATATTGATCCTCGTATAAATGATTCTGGACCTGAAGTTTGAAGGATAATTCATTTACAAAATATTGTAAATTAATTGCAAGACATACAATTGATATGAAGAAGATCTCATTTCTAGCTGAAAATGCTCCAATAAGAATATATGTGTCCTGGAGGACGATTTATCAGATAATGAGTTTATGGCACACGTAAGAAACGTGATAGACTATTTTGGTTTCAACTATGATCCTCGAAATGGAAAGGAGAAAATATATGTAATTGTTGAATAGAGGATGAATCTCTTGAAGAGATCATTGACTTGGTTAATAATAAAATCATGTACCTGAATGAAATCATTGATAATGATAAAGAGATCTTGAATAACCATGTTATTGCGGAAAAATGTGGAACCAAAGATAAAATAACTGTTGACAGTATAAATAAAATAGTGCGCGATGTGATTAATATAAACGAGGATCATAAGTGTACCTCTATGGATGAGTGTAGAAAGAGAAAATATTGGCCAAAATGTGAAAAGAGCCAATCAAGTCTATGTTAATCTCATATGAGATATGAGAATTTCTTGAACCAGCAGTTCAAGCATCAAAAGGGTATGTGTTTTTCTAGAAAGATGAATGAGAAAATGACCTTACAATATGTAAAACAAAACGGCTTGTTACACAAGGTCATGTCCAAATACCCGATATTGAATGAATATTCAAATGTGGTGGATGCAATGTAATAAGTGTGGCAGTACATGAACATCTTTAATTGTGCTTTATAGATGTCGTAACATCTTTAAATGAAAAATCCATGAAGGATTAATGATACCAGAATTATGTTCCCAGAAACTCTACTCGATGAATATATGTTACATGAGGAATAATAATTAAAGTTAACTGATATACCCATGCATAATGATCAAAAGGTTATGGATCAACGGAAAAGATCCTTGATTTAATCATAATCTGAACTCTTGAAAAGTTGTCACAAGCCGTATAATATTTAGATAAATAATTTGGGATAAGAAGCCTTTGAAAATGAGATTTCTTTTCAGACATCCCAATTGAACAACTCATCTCTTACGCGTAGACATTGGAATGGAATAAATGATATCTCATTATCTCCAAGGTACGATTGATTTGAGATTATTTTAATTTAAAAATCCTGAAGTTGGTCTAGTTGATTTTGTAGGAATCCCAATTGAATATCTCATCTCGAAAGATCCCAACAAGATATAGAAAAAACTCAAATTTAAGCATTTCCTTTCATTTCTAAAGGAAATGCTATTTGATCTTAAAGTATCAGAGTATATGAGTGATACATCATGGTATAAAATTATTTTGGTATACAATGTGCTTTCGTATGATAAGAAGGAAAGCCAAAATATTATAAATTCACAGCAATAGGGGGAAATATTAAATAAATGCCAAAGATATTACATGATAAACACTATCTTTGGTATATCTTAATCCTCCCTACAAAATATCACGAATTTGAAGTTCATAAAATTTGGTGTATTCCATAAAGAATTAATGTTCTTAAAGAACAAAATTTATGGAACCAGAATAAATGAACCCAATGTTCAGTAAAAACAAAGGGGGGGGGGAGAGAGAGAGATGGACTCTAAAAATAAAATTTCTCCAGAGTAGAAAGAAAATTAGAGAACAAAATGAAAGGGTTCCAGAAGAATCAATAAAATGAGAATGTCGAGAAAATATAATATATGAAAGAATTCCCGAAAGACCACATAAAGAGATTCATTCAGAAGACGAAAATGATATATAAAGTATGAGATTTATGTTAACTACGCCACAAATGGAAAATTAATGAATACTATGTATCCTTAGAGATCGATCAATGAAAATGATTACCCAGATTCAAGGTATGTGTCAAAGTGTCAGAAAAGACATATGACTAAGAGAAATAGCAAATGGCCATGAGAAATTAATTATTCTGAAATGTCTTAAGACCTATAATCATTACACCTGAAGATGTAATGTCATTCGGGTCCAAATGGACCTTTGGGAGAAAATAAAGAAAATGAGGTCACAAAATATAAAATTCGATTTGTGACATAATATTTTTCTCAAAGACTATGAAAATATATATTCTCTTGTCATAGATGCAATTGCATTTCACGCTCTGCTTATTCGGTTTTGACTATGGGTTAAATATGTTGATCGGAGAGACCGTGGAGCTCCTCTAGTTAAGTGGCGACCGTGTGATAATAATCAACCGTGTGGCGATCCAAGGAGAACCGGAAGATGAGTTTCCGAGATGGCGGTCCATGGTGGCTGACCGGAGAGAAACCAGAAGACGGTGATCTGTTTAAGCTGACCCGGAACTGACCGGAGACACGAAAGCTTAGCCGAGGAGGCAAGCCGGAAACATGACCGGAGAGAAACCAGAAGACGGTGATCTGTTTAACCTGACCCGGAACTGACCGGAGACACGAAAGCTTAGCCGAGGATGCAAGCCGGAAACACGGATCAAGTTGGTGGTGGTTATTGGCGCAAACCGCTCCACGCTCTTCCTTTGCTTCCTTTGCAAGATTGGCTCTCACAATAATCCGATACTCGAGCCAATCTTGAGGGGGAGTGTTGATCGGAGAGACCGTGGAGCTCCTCTAGTTGTGTGGCGACCGTGGAGGCGACCACAAGTTTACCACAAGGAGGCGATGCATTGTGTTTCCCGAAGCGGCGGATCAATGGCTTAGTTGGGATTGACCGAGTGTGTGGCGACACCGGTCGAGTGGCTTCTCAACTAGTCCCGGAGGCTGACCGCAAGAGGGAGTGAAGAGCGAACGGTCTTCGTTTGTGCAAGATCTTGAGTTTACTCCATAAACTCGATCTTGAGAGGGAGTGTTGGAACTCAGACCGAGAGGCGACCGTAGAGGCTGACCTGAGGTGATACCAAAGGAGACCGAGTTACAAACCTGACCGGGAGTGACTGACCAGACGAAGGCTGACCGTGGAGGCAGACCGGGAATAGGATCAGGACCGGAAGTGATTGACCGGTTGAATATTGGTAATCCGAGAGGCGGTATGAAGTGGCGGTATGAAGTGGCGTCAAACGGAGAGAGTGTTACCCTCATGAGTGACCAATAGAGCCGATGACAATATAAGTTAGGCGAGGAGGAGAAGTATCCCGAGGGTACTTGGTTGAGAAACAAGTAGCCCGAGGGATTGGCCGAGAGAAGCAAGCCGGAGGCGGTTCTTACCGAGTGGAGGAGTTGCCCAAGTGGAGCTTCACCAAGTGGGAGAGCTTGCCCGTGAAAGGATTGGTTTGTGAAGACTTGGCCGAGAAGCATGCAACCGTGGTGAATGGAAGCTCGGGATGAATAGTAATCCCGAGATGAATAGTAACCACGGTGAAAAAGCATTATCGTCTATGCTAAAGGAGAGAACTCTGAGTGAATAGTAATCTCGGGATGAATAGTGTCTCGGGATGAATAGTAGTGCGGGAAAATATCTTAAGAGATATTTTCCCACTTGCAAATGTGTGGCTTAGATTAAAAGTAAGTAGATATTTAATATGTACTTCATCCTCTTCATCCTCTTCTCTTTTGCCCGGATCGAACTCATGAGGTGGTGGACAATAACCCACACACCAAATGAGCTACACGATCAGGCAAAAGAGAAGAGGATGAAGATCAAAGCTCACTCTCACGTTTCTTTTTCTTCAAACTCTCTTTCTTATTAAGTTTATGTTTACACATTACACATATATTAAAACACAAATACAATCTTAACCACATATTAAATATCTACTTACTTTTAATCTAAGCCACACATTTGCAAGTGGGAAAATATCTCTTAAGATATTTTAGATATTTTCCCGCACTACTATTCATCCCGAGATACTATTCATCCCGAGATTACTATTCACTCCGAGTTCTCTCCTTTAGCATAGACGATAAGGCTTCTTCATCATGGTTACTATTCATCCCGAGATTACTATTCATCCCAGGATTACTATTCATCCCAGGATTACTATTCATCCCGAGCTTCCATTCACCACGGTTGCATGCTTCTCGGCCAAGTCTTCAGAAACCAATCCTTTCACGGGCAAGCTCTCCCACTTGGTGAAGCTCCACTTGGGCAACTCCTCCACTCGGTAAGAACCGCCTCCGGCTTGCTTCTCTCGGCCAATCCCTCGGGCTACTTGTTTCTCAACCAAGTACCCTCGGGATACTTCTCCTCCTCGCCTAGCTTACATTGTCATCGGCTCTATTGGTCACTCATGAGGGTAACACTCTCTCCGTTTGACTCCACTTCATACCGTCTCTCGGATTACCAATATTCAACCGGTCAGTCACTCCCGGTCCTGATCCTATTCCCGGTCAGCCTCCACGGTCAGTCTTCGTCTGGTCAGTCACTCCCGGTCAGGTTTGTAACTCGGTCTCCTTTGGTATCACCTCGGGTCAGCCTCTACGGTCGCCTCTCGGTCTGAGTTCCAACACTCCCTCTCAAGATCGAGTTTATGGAGTAAACTCAAGATCTTGCACAAACGAAGACCGTTCGCTCTTCACTCCCTCTTGCGGTCAGCCTCCGGGACTAGTTGAGAAGCCACTCGACCGGTGTCGCCACACACTCGGTCAATCCCAACTAAGCCATTGATCCGCCGCTTCGGGAAACACAATGCATCGCCTCCTTGTGGTCGCCTCCACGGTCGCCACACAACTAGAGGAGCTCCACGGTCTCTCCGATCAACACTCCCCCTCAAGATTGGCTAGAGTATCAGATTATTGTGAGAGCCAATCTTGCAAAGGAAGCAAAGGAAGACCGTGGAGCGGTTTGCGCCAATAACCGCCACCAACTTGATCCGTGTTTCCGGCTTGCCTCCTCGGCTAAGCTTTCGTGTCTCCGGTCAGTTCCGGGTCAGCTTAAACAGATCACCGTCTTCTGGTTTCTCTCCGGTCAGCCACCATGGACCGCCATCTCGGAAACTCATCTTCCGGTTCTCCTTGGATCGCCACACGGTTGATTATTATCATCCCCCCTCAAGATCGGCTCGAGAAAAGGATTATTGTGAGAGCCAATCTTGCAAAGAAAATGAAGACCGTGTGGAAGTATAAGATCCGTGCGCTTCTTCCTCTTCACAACACCACCTTGGATCGCGAGCTTCAAACATCTCCATCAACAAATGAGCATCAAGAACGCCTTCTTTGACCATCATAGAGAGAGCCTCCAACTGGTCACGGTTCCCATCTCCGTGAATCACCATCTCCGTGAAGAGCTTACAACTGACAGCGATGTTCAAACAAACGCCGAGAACAGCTCACGTCTCTTCAGGAAGCGATCCACATATGGATAGAAAGATCTTCAAGTCTTCTTTCCAACAAGCCAAAGATCATACAAAATGGCCTCCGGATGTGAAAGATACAGCCGTTTTACCAAACTCGGTCCCCCATCTTCGTGAAACACCATCTTGCTCTCTTCTTCAAGCCGTGACTTCTCCAAGAACTCGTGAATGAAACACACAACCCCATCTAGGGGTAAAACGAGGGGAGCTTTATGCTAACCCCAAACTCTCAAGCTTAAAGCCGAAAATCAAAGAATACAACAACAAAGAAAAGGAGCTCCCCAAGGCAAAAGACCTAAGAGAGCCCAACAATTTTGCGGAATTTTGTTGTCACCAAGAGCTTTCTTGCTCTGATACCATGTTGATTTTAATGAGAGGAATGAAGAAGATTAAAGAGAAAGATGAAGAACACAAAGAACAAGCCACATTTCTTTTCTTCTCATTAAAATCAACAAAATATACATATATAGTTGATTATGTTACATTAGTACCAAAGATTACACTCATAATTTTCTAAACAACCTTCCTTTTTCATCCCTTATCTATCCGGAAGATTTTTCGATAAAGGAGGTAGAAATCTTGGAGAAAAACTGTTATTTTCTCGTCTTCCATCATCAAAATTCAGAGAGTAGCTAGAAGGATCATATCGGAACATTCTTCCGTCACGTGCCGAGCGTATACAATTGCTACTCTCACCTTTCAGCTTTACACACAAGCAGTGCCGGCCATGTAAATGTGAAGGCCACAAACCCAAAAAAAATATGGGCCATTAACTAATATTATTTGTAAATTTTTTAAAAAAATTATAAACTTTTGGAATAAAACTCATGAACTCTAGGTATTAAGTCATGACAAATACCAGTACACTGCAATGACTTTTTGTCAATTTGGAGCCGAAAACTACATGTATTATTTTGGGCCACAAACACCAACTTGTCCCGTTTGTCCCCATGGCCGACACTGCACACAAGTTTCCCATTAGGAGTCTTAGAGATCTTTGGCCTCTCTGCGAATGTTGCACTTCGTTCGAAAAGATTAAAGGAACCACTTGTAGTTTGGAAAGAAGCATTAACGAGCAAACCTCAAATCTTGTGAGAAGTTAAATCTTTCGCTAATCTTGTGAGAAGTTATATGAGTATGAGAGATATTTTATGTTGGTTTCTTTTGATCTCTATCGATATAGTGAGAGGAAATGATACCTAATATCTGATTTTGCATGCCCTAGCTCGTTTATCTCTTTTTTCTTTGATAAAGACCTCGTTAATCTCATTAATAAAAACTGCATGCATTAAATTATGATACATATTAATATTTGGATAGCATGTACTGTAGCAAAAAAAAAATTATGACACATTGTTATAATGACTCAACATGATCTTATAATATTCAACAGTTGACTAGATTTTAGTATGTGCCTGTAAGATATCATTTGAAAGACAAAATGGTATTAGAAAAAAACTATTAAAACTAAAAGCAAAATATGCTTAAAACATATTATTTTTAATTATCACCTTTTTCAAAAATATTTTTAGTAGATTTTTTTTAAATAAAAATATAGAATGTAAGTTAAAAAAAAATGGGTAAATTAATATATATTAGCCAAAAAAGTTTATGTACATTTTTGGAATAAACTTCAAATATCAATTACAATAGAAAAATTTAAATGAGAAATTATATATAATAAAATAAAAAAATTTAAAATGATGACAATAATTTTTTTTATAGATTTTTTTTGATATTTTTTAATTAAAATTTGGTTTGACCAAAGAGTGATACACTATGTGATAATAATTTTTCAGATTTTGACATGTATTCATTAATATATTAGATTTTTTAAAGATATATATATATATATATCTTCTGAATATGGGGATTAGATTTTGACAGGTGCATACATACTATAATTTGAAAAGATAAAAAGGACTAACAAGTGTAAAATATGTTTAAAAAAGAAAGATAAAAGACTGCTGTCAAAAGAAACATAAAAGAGTTGTGTTTTGTCGCAATTAATTTCATTAACAAGAAGATAAGAAGAAATCCAACAAAGGGTAGATACAAATCCATATGGGTACCATAGAACCCAGTAAAAAGTAGAGATAGAGAATAAAAAAACCTCTGCGCGCGATACCAGTAAAACCGTATCCCACAGAAACAATTTGCGAGATAGTCTTATGAAAAAAGTAATTAACCCGAAAACGGGTAAGGAAAGCTCTCGTTACTACTACTACTATGTCAAATAGAAATACACCTCTGCGCGCGATACCAGTAAAACCGACAAAATATGGGTGTAATGCCCTTACCCAATTAACAAACCTTTGAAAATTTGAAATATTCTAAAAACAAGAATACTTAAGTTACCACCGGATAAAGTGGTGATACGATCTCGATTCGATCCTTCCAAAACGCACACTCTTATTGGTATTGAAGCGAAATTGAAACGGGGATAATCCTTGAACGAGCAAGGCGGGGAAGTGAATGGCTGCGTCGAGAGCTATGAACGGCACTCGGTAAACTTGAACCGAAGGCTAACCACCTAAAGGACGTTGTGACTCTTCGGCTAACCACCTCGGAATCGGCTCGATCTTAAAGCTAACCACCTTAAGAAACGAAAGTGACCAATGAGCTAACCACCCAAGGATCGAAATGATTTTCTTGGCTAACCACCAAAAGAATCGAAAAGTTCACAAAGGAACAAAGGAGAGAAATCTCTAAAAGGTTTATACAATTTGATGTTTTGAAATGAAGAACTACAAAGAGTATTTATAGGAAAAGAATATGAAGGGGGTGAAGAAGAAAGCACTAAAAACAATGCATGGGGAATTACAAAATCAAATAAA
>PKML01068458.1:203751-225544 GCA_002933935.1 Eutrema yunnanense | reverse complement strand
CATATCATACTTGTTTTGTCTCATTTATAGTTTTAGGGTTCTCATACTAGGTCCTAAAGTGTCTTGCATGTTTTGGAGTCCTTTTCAGGTGTTAAACGAGGAGATTCGTCACCCGAGGAAAGGAGACAGAGATCACACCGAGCATCGATCGATACCATGTGTGGCACTTGGTATCGATCGACACCGAAGGGCAATACCGAAGCCACTGCTCGGTGTCACAGCTCGGTACTGCAGCAGGGAGAACCCGGGGGGAAATGGCCTTAACACGGAGCAATGATACCGAGGAGTGACCTCGGTATCGACTCAAGCAGCATCGATCGATACCAGGATCAGCACTAGGTATCGATCGACACCGAGTGGCAATACCGATGCTCCTGCTCGGTATTGCCACAGGAAGAATCCCGGAGGAAATGACCCTTAATACGGAGCTGTGATACCGAGGAGTGACCTCGGTATCACTGAAGAACAAACCTGGTGCGTCCTCGGTATCGATCGATACCGAGGGTATCGATCGATACCAAGCAGTTTTTACCCATTTAAACCGGGTCGGTACCCGGTTTGTTCCGGGTCGACCCGGTTCGTTACTATTCAGTATTTAAGCCCAAAAACCTAATTTGTGAGGGCTAAGTCTTTTTCTAAGCAAAAAAAATTAACAATAAGGGATGCAAACTAAATTTGAGTTTTACCTCTACAAAAAAAAGAACAAGAGGTGTTAGAATGGCAGATGCAATGACCAGTCACTCAGTAAGGAAGATCCTCGGAGTCAGCCCCTGAACAAGGGTGTATTTGGCGAATACAGACATAATCGGTTAATCACCATTCTCACTTGAATACAGACATAATCGGCGAATACAGCTTCTAAAATGATTTTTCAATTGTGGTTTATCTTATATATATATTCAAGTGCAGAATCGAACGCCATAATGAATACAAGGTGTTCTTGTTCACGTTCGATATGGGACGAGATATCAGAAGCAGGAGATAATTAAGATACGGAAAATATGAGATTTAACCATACTCATCCTCTTTTTGGGTTATTTTCTTTTCTTGGGATGATGTCAAATGTTTTGAGCAACAACAGTGATAGATAAAAAGAATATATCAAACTCTTTTTTCCCTCCCTCTATAAGCTCTACTCAATACCTATAACCTACTGCTATTAGTAGCTGGAAAATGTCAAAATCCTCAGGGTTTAGGATAACCCTAGAACAAGCCTATTGGGTCAAGTTAATTGAACCTCTAAGACCACTTGGGTATATATGAAGCAAGCTCAACTTCGAACCTCCTGCTTCGGGATTTATGCCAAATCTTGCTCATTACATATTATTCTCACGGTACGACTTACTAGGGGTGGGCACTTCGGTTTGTGGTTTGGAGGTTCGGTTTTTTCGATTTTTCGGTTTTATAAAAATCAAACCATATAAAAACCATATATATTTCGTTTTTGGTACAGTTCGGTTTTTAATGGTTTTTGGTTTATCGGTTTTATAAAAAATGAAACCATTTAAAATCCATATTCAATTTTGGCTCGGTTCGATTTGGTTCGGTTACGGTTTTTAGTTTGGTTCATAACTTTTGATAAGGCTCATACAATAAGCAAAAATAAAAAGAATGTATAAATAATATATCAAGCTAATAAGTAGGCATACTAATAAGTGGAAAAATAAAAAGAATTCAAAGACTAGAATCCAAATCAAATTGTTCGTAAATCCAAATCATCAATAAAAATCAAGACTAAAAAAAACCTAGAAAATATTTGAAAATAATAAAATTCAGATTCTTATCATCGTCATCAGCCACGATTGTTCGTCTCCTCATGTTGCTTATGAATCTCTGATCAACAAAATTAACAACAAATAAACATTGAGAATTAACTATATTTACATACGATCTAAATATATTATAATGAATTTTAAGACTATGAAGGAATAATGAATACGTATTTTTTATGTCTAAACCTTGAATTATTGGTGAGATTAGAAACTGTAAAACCTAAAACGTATATACATCATGAATTATGAACAAATTTCAGATGAGGAAAGGGAATACTTTCAAAACGTGCAAACGTAATCAAACACGAGATTGAACAATAATTAGTAAACAAACACAGAAAGAGAATAAATTAGATACCTAGAACTAGAAGATGAGTTATGAAGAAGAAGATACGATTATTAGAGGAACCATCCACAGGCCACAACCACATTTTGGTTTGTTTTGTACTAGGGTTTAGGGTTTTCTTATTTTATAGATTTTGTTTTTAAGTCTTAAATTTTAACTCTTAAACTAACTCCGAAGATATTGGCAACTCAACTAAAAAACAAGAATGGATAAATGATAAATCTAAACTAAACCAAAAAAATATAAAGCTATAAAAAATTAATCTAAAATGTAAAACCCCAAAAAACCATTCGGTTTTACGGTTTTAAACCAAACCAAATCGAAACCAAACTCTTAACAAAAATAATAACCAAATGGGGTTTTAGGTTACACCATAACCAAACCATATGATTTATTTCGGTTTTTTCGGTCACAATTTTTTTGCCCACCGCTACGACTTACTACACAGTTTCTCACTCCTTTCTTTGGACGCATCAAAACAGTAACACCTAATGAAATTTTCTCACTCCTTTTTTATGGCATTGAAGTTGGTCGAGCTTAGATTAACAACGGAGACTGAGTCTTTTTTCCAAAAACAAAATATGGTGCAGACTAAAGGAAAGCTCCATGGAAAAAAAAATATGAAAATTAGGTCACGGATCATTTCATTCTTTTGTTGACAAAATCATATATTTAAAGTATGGGAACAAGAAAATCATATATTTAAAGTATTTATCAAATAGAATAATTGTCTTCATTAACTATCTTAAATCATTCACAGAAAGAAAAAAAAAATAGTATAAGTACAGAGAGAATAAGACTTAACTTGAGATATGTTAGATTTTAGTTTAAGAGACTATAAAATACTCATAAAATATTTAAATTGTAACACATTTCACAATCTAAATAAAAATTTCCAAATAAAATCAAAAAAATAGAAAATAACAAATCAATTCTAAAGTATAGAAATAGAAAAATATCATATATTTAAAGTGTTTATCAAATAGAATAATTGGCCTTATTGACTATCTTAAATCATTCACAGAAAAAAAAAATTATAAATACAGGGAGAATAAGACTTAACTTCATATATGTTAGATTTTATTTTAAGGGACCATAAAGTATTTATAAAATATTTAAATTGTAAAACTTTTAATGGTGTGGAAGGAAGAATGGATGAGCATAAAGGGACAACTTTTATGCTCATGAGCTCGATTTTATGTATCAGAGACTCCTTGAATCCATTTTTTTCACTCAGCTTCACTTCTTCGATTCTTGGAGTCTTGAGCACATTTCAATGGGAGGTAATGGCCCAGCAAATGATATTGCAACCAGTGTTACAACTTACAAGGGATCACCGTTATGCATCGTACATTGCTCAAGGTGGCCCTCCATGGTTGCAGAATCGTATTGCAGCTGATACAGCAAACTACTAATTGTACAGCCATTGTTCCCTCTTTCTTGATTTGTTTTGAGGGTTGCTTTAGTTACAGTTCTCTGGTTTTTGAGGCTGTATTTGTTTCAGTACGGTACTCTCCAAATTTGTAACTCTTTGATATATGCGAATGAATTCAGTGTTAAAAACATAAAAAAACCTCGTCTCAATATAATATTACATACAATTTTGACTATTACGCACATCCAAAATCTTTGAAGCAGCCAAGAAAACCTCGTCTCGGTAACACTAGCTTCTCTCAAGACCTTTCAGATATGTTTTCAAGCTATGATGTTCATTGTGATGACAGCAGTCTACTTCAGACATCTACTCTACCATCTCTCTACACCATTCCTAACTGCTAGATTTTCTGATAACAATCTGCCATAACAAAAAAAGAAGAAGTTAGAAGCAATTGCCAGAGAGAGTGAAGTTGGAACTTTTTTTCGTCTGGATTCCTGCTACAATTTTTATTTTTAATATGTAACTGCGAAACATATGCATTGTAGAGATTTTGTTTTTTTGAAGTTAGAACTTTTTTTCCGATTTTAGTACTATTCATACATGTATGCACAGCCATATCCCATAATGAAACCTCATAAAACTTCAATGAAACAAATTATCTAAGAACATTGAAAAAGGTTTCAGATGTTTGTGTATTGAAAAGAAAGAATGTGGAACCAAGAAGCAAAGAAACAGTTGTTAGAGAGTAGTAATGTAAACACTTAGATTTAGTATCGAGGACGTGATAATGTGTGCTTCTTCTCAGAGAGTAACACAGAAAAAGTTAAGAATTGTGAAGAACATTATAAAGTTAACTGTGAAGCTGGAACAAAATGTCTAACCAGAGAGACCTATGAAAAAAATGCTCGTGTCTTGAAGCTTCCGCAAAACAAGATCTCAAAACCGAACATCCATCTTTCGAGTTAAAAATGTATGGATTGATGATTGATTACCTGAACCTAACCTGTTTGGCTCTTCTTATACCTTCTTCTTTTTCTCCATATTTGCAGTGACACTTGTTTGCTTATGCTTCCAAGAAGGAATCTTACCGGGAAAAGCCAACCTGAGCAGCCGCTCCCACGAGTAGCAGATGATGAACATAAGCAAAGCCCAGAGGAGAAGCTATATCCCTCATACCATCAGGTAAAGGAACAAGCTTTAGCGAATCGTTCAGGTCCCTGAACATATCAGAGGCGATGACGGTGAAGAACCCTGCTCCAGAATAGAAAAAATGTGGTATCTTGAACCATAAATGAAGCTTTCAAAATCCTCTTCATAGTTTCCCATCCCTTCCCAACATAGATATCTAATACGACTTTCAATAATACCGTATCTATATGTTCGCCCACACGTTCTGTATCCTCATAGAGAACGTGTGGGCGAACAGATTGATAGGGTACTTCCAGAACCCTTACCACATATATGCCTTCACAATTCCTCTACACCATCTTCTCTGATAACAAGATTTCCCTGCACAATTCCTCTACACCATCTTCTTCCCATTTTGCTACACATGAAACAGAACCATAGCCATTCTATTTATCTCTTCTTAACAATCAGGAGACCATCTTTAACTATCGACTTCTTTGTATAAAGATCAACGGCACGAATAGAACTGTTCTCGCGATCAGCAATATATGCTTCCTTCAAATCCACACTCACATTACACATAGAACTCAGTTCAAATTCGCGCAGAAACATCTCGAAGACATATCAAAGTAGATCGAGAATTTTAGCAAAAGCAAAAGAAGAAGGAAAACAAAAAAAAGACAGAGAATCCATTTCATCCTCGGACACTTGTTGGATATGGATTCGTAGTCACAGCTGTCGTCGGCTATATCCTTAACTTTGTCTCCAGGTTCAGATTTGGCTACACTGTCTGATGATGATTCGTGGAATTCCCAGAGGTCATTGTCTTGATATTCATCTCCAGATCCCCAATGGTTGCTTCCGTCTGTTTCGTCCGTCAAGATCTTGACACCACATTCAAGAATGTCAAAATCTTTGTCTGAGCTGATTTTGAGCACTATCTCTCTGCTAGAGGGGTTAAATGGCATGTTCAATATCTGAAATATAAATAGATGTTCCATTCGATATTTGTAGACTTCGGATAGGACAAACTTGATGTCAGTGGAGTTTACTAAGTGGCCGATTAATCTGCAACGACACAATAGTCTTGAAACTTCAGTAGTATCTCTGGCTTGATGATCGAACTCTGCAGAAATCACGACGCAAACCTTAAACCTGTTGAAACCAGAATGAGGAATTGTTAAGGAATCTCCTCTTGCTCGGTGATCGAACTCTGTCGGTATTTTTCTTCCTGGTAATAGAGCATACCCGCCAACAAACCACTGTTGAATAATCGCTCGTCGTGCTTGTCGACACAATTTGAAACAGTTGCTGAAATCGAGTTCTGCATTTGGAGTGTTTAAAGGGCCACTTACTGTCTCCAATGATTCGCAATAATTTGCACGTAGCCATTTGAGCGAACCGGGGAGCTCTGGCAATGATGTGAGTCTTTTGCAGCTTGATACATCAATGAGTTGTAGATTATGAAGACCTTTGATGCAATCTGTAATCCTCTCAATACCACTATTACATAGGAACATATGCTTTACGCTTGTGGGGAGATCTGTTGAGAAGGTCTTGAGATTTACACTGCCCCTTATATCAAAAGACTCAAGAAGCGATAAATGCCTAAGTGACGCGGGAAGTTCTTCTATCGCTGTCTCTATTACAGAGAGTCTAATGATGCTGGTAGGAATATCTGGAAAACTTCTCAATCGTGAGCATCCCATCATATTGATATCTGTGAGAAATGCCAAGTTGATGAGACTTGGAATGACTTGTAGACTTCTGCAACTATTCGTCTCTAAGTGGTTTAGTTTATGAAGCTTTGAAATTGAGGATGGAAGCTCTACCAAAGCAGTGCATCCAAACAAATCCAATCTCTCCAGATTTGTAGCATTTGAAAGATCTGGAAGTTCCTTCAAACGAGATGACCTATTGAAATTCATCTCCTTGAGATTTGCAAGTTGCTGAATGTAAAAATCACAACATAATGAGAACTTTCCTTTTTCATCTCAGTTCTGACTATTGCTAATAGGGGTGGGCATTTCGGTTTAATTTCGGGTTCGGTTCGGGTTTGGTTCGGTTCGGTTGATTCGGGTTGAATAAAACTCTAGCCGAACTCAACCGAAATAAGTTTGGTTCGGTTTGTGTTCGGTTTGGGTTTAATTCGGTTTGGTTTAGTTCGGTTCGGTTGTGCTTTGGTTTGGTTTTAGTTCGGTTTTTAAAAAATCAACTTATAAAAACAAGAATCCTAACGAAACGTAAACAAAACGAAGTCATAAAAAAAAAATACCCTAAAATTTTAAAACCAAACTGAAATTATTTCACTTAATCAAAATAAAAAAAAATGAAAAAATTCATGGCTCCGTCTCTCCCATGCCACTAAAATGAATCTACAACCAGCCAATAACTTAAATATAAGTTAATTATACAAGTCAATGTTTATTCATCTCTTATATGAGTCATTAGGCTTATAGCATTAATATAAAACTACCAACATATCTGTTATTATTTTTAATATTATTAATTAACTAATTAACAAAAACACATTGGTTTATCGGTTCGGTTCGGTTTTTAACCGAACCGTTCGGGTTGAGAAAAACTTCAACCAAATGGTTGGGTATTAACTATGGTTTGGTTTGGGTCGGTTTGAGTTCGGTTTAGTTCGGTTGGTTCGGTTCGGTTTGGTTAAAATGCCCACCCCTAATTGCTAATATCAAATAAGTAACTAACCTGAGTTCCTTCCCATAGCTTCTCGAGTAGGCTAGACTTCATGTTGATTTTGACAAGATTTTCAGGGCAAATTCTAAAAGATTTTCTCGGATATGCCTCCCAATGTAGTAACCTTATGCTAGATGGAAACTTCATCTCCTCTGGTACGTGCAATTGTCTCTCTCGCCGATGACTCCCATTGTAGACTTTTAGGATGAGAAGATTGCACATTCTTTTAAAAGCCTTCTTGCTTATTTTTAATCTGTTGATCTCTGATACGTCAAATGATACAGCTAAATTCGATCGATTACCCTAACAAATATTCCAAACTATAACTTGTTAGTGGCCAGAGATGATCTGCTTAAACAATAACATGGTAGGTAATGCAAATGTCTTATATTAAGAAAACTTACTTCTGCCTTTTCTAGAACATCGCAAATCTCCTGGGCATCAACTAGAATCTGGCGTTTCGATGGCTCTTGTTTGGAAATGACTTTTCTAGCCATTACTTGTAGCAAACAGTGCATTACCACTCCACGGTGATCTATTTGTATGAGATATCTATTAGCTAGGTTTTTCAACCCAAGTCTAACATCCAATAAGTTAGTATTTGAAAGCATGGATGTCACAAAATTGACATGTTTATTATTGAAGAAGACTGCAATGAGGAGAAACAGAACTTGGTCTTTATCATATAAACTCTCATAGCCCACTTTCAATACACTCTCAATTCTTCCATCAAGACAGTTTTGTAACCTTGGTAGCTCATCTATCCAGTCAGCCCGGCTCTTTCCCCGCAGTGATGACCCCAAAACATGCAGACCCAATGGAAGATTACCACAAATACGTGCAACTTCCTCTGCAAGATCCTTAAACCCATTAGGTGGAAAGGTTTGTCTAAAAGCAGATTGACAAAA
The DNA here is from genome assembly GCA_002933935.1 of Eutrema yunnanense. Lineage (NCBI taxonomy): Eukaryota > Viridiplantae > Streptophyta > Magnoliopsida > Brassicales > Brassicaceae > Eutrema > Eutrema yunnanense. The sequence goes on along the minus strand of PKML01068458.1, from coordinate 217,309 downwards.
GATCTTTAGAGCTTCTCTTCTTGATGGAAAACCCACTTGGTATATATCACTGATACCATGTTGCTGCAAAATCTCTTTGTTTTCAGTGGTCAATATGACCCTACTTCCAGGACCAAACAACTTGATATTAGCCAAAGCCTCTAGTTGATCTAGACTCTCCACATCATCAAGAATGAGAAGAATCTTCTTGTCGTTTAGCCTTCTTTCTATCACACCTAAATCGTTTATTTGAATACCATTTTGGTTCAACATTTTTGAAAGAAGTTGCTCATGTAAGCGCAACTTCAAACCACGTGCACCAAGACCAAAATTCTTAAAGTTTTCCCAATGGTTGTCCACAAAGCAATTATGCTGAAACTTCCTAGAGAGTCGACTATGTAAAGCTCCGGCAATGGTACTTTTACCGATGCCTGCAGGACCAGAGATGCCAACAATCTTAACTCCATCATAATCTAAATCTAGCAAAGACTCCATTTTTCTCAAATGATCGTCTAGTTCAACCATGCTATCAAAATCCCAAGACGGTGTGGCATTCAATTTATCTGAAACATCTCTTGCAATCTTCTCGATCTTTTCCGCTTCATTGTGCCTAACAAAAGAAAAAGAAAATTCATGAGAGAAACAAATCATAAAGAGAACATTCCTCTGTTTCCTTGCACAGACACCACAGATTTATGGCTCCCCTTAACAATTAAACACACTCCAAAATAGATTTGACCAAAATAAACAATTAAACACACTCCAACATAAAGCTCCTACAAATTTTGATCATATATACTTCAAGAATTGATATTTATAACTATAATCAAACTCCAATTCATCACTTACCATAGAAACATTACTATCAAATATAGTTAAAGATTTCAAATTTATAACGATAAATCTAACTCCACATTTTCACAACAGAAAATCATAAAACACCATTAATCATCATAATAAGAAAGATACAAACCAAATTTGGAAGTGTTCTCCGGCTATGTTGCCCACACAATTCAAAGCTTGGCTCCAATTTCTCCTCTTCTCCTCTGTTTTAGGAGCACAAGTTTCATTGAAAGCCATCCCAAAATCTTCGGATTGGTGCCGCACATGAGAAGGATCTACTCCATAAAAGATAGTCATCACTGTTTGTCCCATATTTTTCTTGCACTCCAAAATCTCCAACAGCTCATCTAAACACCAACTGGAAGAAGCATAGTTCTTCGAGAGCAATACGATCGAGATCCGAGATTCTCTAATCGCTTCTATGAGAGCTGGGGCGATGGTGTGGCCTCTCTCGATCCCTTCATCATCAAACATCGTAATTCCATTGTGGTGAAACTGTTTCCGTAAATGACTGAGAAATGTATTACGGACGTCTGGTCCATGGAAGCTCGTGAAGACATTGTATTTCCATGTGCCAAGTGTAGAAGAAGAAGAAGAATAAGAAGAAGAAGAAGAAGCCATGACAGAGGATCTTGAGTCGTTCAAAATCACAGATTCACAGAGACTTTGAGTTAGGATGTTCATTTCGTTTCTAGGGCAAAGTCGTGTTCAATTATTGTGAGAGAGAGAGAGAAAAATGGGAATTTTCTTTGCAAAGTGAACGGATTTCAACAGAGTCAATAGAGAAGGAAGAAAAAAAAAAAAAAAGGTCATAAAGCAAAAACGCGTAAATAGAGAAAATCTATTTTATAAAGAGAGAATAGATGCTTTCCAGGATTGACACATCTTATATTATTGTATACTAGATAAGTACTCGGATATATGTGGGTTTGTAATTTAATATTTTATAACACGTGGTAAAAAAAGTTAAAGAAAAAAAAATGGAAAACAAAATTAGATTACCAATGAAAATTTATAATACATAAATTTAGAAACAAAGTTTACGATAATATAAATTTATACCTTGAAAGAAAATTTTGGTGAAAAAATGCAGTAAATAGCTTTAGGATTAAGTCTAGATTATATTTTTTTCCTTTATTGTTAAATTAAAAAAAATTAAGATAAATTTCCTTAATCTAAAAGAAATTTTTATTTTCTTTTTTTGTGCTAACTTTACATTTAGGATTAAGTCTATATTATATTTTTTCATTTATTTTTAATATTATGTGTCAAAATATAATTGGTAAAAAAATTTAAGATAAATTTCCTTAATCTAAAACCAATTTTTATTTTCTTTTTTTGTGGTAACTTTACTTTTAAGATTAAATCTAGATTATATTTTTTTCTTTATTGTTAATATTATGTGTCAAAATCTGATTGGTAAATGTTTTTTACATGTTTCAAAATCTGCTGCATTAACTCGACACGTGTCACGATCTGGTGAATTACTACATTTTAATCATTCGCTTTTATATATATATATACATGTTATGTATATCTACCTTATAAAAATTAAAGGGAATCTCTCCAGTTTCGACACTTGTCCCCTTCTTATTGGTTATTTTTATTTTCTAATTAATATTATTTCATTAATATTTACTTTTTCTCATTTTTTCATAGAACATTAATATTTATTATTATATGATGTATATCTACATAAATTAGTATGAAAAATAGTTACAACATTTATCGAATGACAATAGATAATAAATTATGGAAAAAAATAGTTTTCGCAATGGCGCCAATAGTCAAACTATTTTTTTAACAATAATTTTTTCATGTCAACAAACAAATGTAAGTGAAAAGATTAAATTATCGAAAAAATGACTATAGATTAAGAAAGTTTCAAGAAATTAAAATAAAAATTAGAATAAAAACCATAAGACAAAAGAATATAATAAAAGAATCGAAGAGATAACAAGTTATTAAAAAAGAAGAGAAGAAGATAACAAATAAAAAAACATAAAAGACGGAAAAAAAAGATAAATACAAAAATTATAAAGCGTAGAAAAGAGAAACGGAATAGTGAAAGGTATGTGAGAACATAAACTCAAAATGGTAAATTGATAAAGTTAAAAAGTGTGAAGAACAAGTAAATATTCAGGAAAAAACAAATAGAAGAGATTACTAAGGTTATTATAAAAGAAAAAAAATATATAAAAAAGATACAAGATAATATTGAAGGTTCATCGATTCCTCGAGTAGTTTCGTCGAAGAAGAGGTATTGGTAATCGATCTGCTATGGCGACAACCAGTCCAGGAAGAGGTCACCCCCACCGTAGATGCAACCTCCTCCATCTCTGTTTCCGAGGTTGATGCGAGTTGGGAGTATGGTGATTCATCAACCTAACAAAGACGAGAGCTCCGGCTCTTCTAGCGATGATTCGTTTTGAAATAGTAATGATCGCAGATTCAATCTCCTGAATTACAAGGGGTAAGGCTAAAGGGTTCAGGCGAGAAAAGGAGCAAGAGAGGCGCTTAAGGAGCCGAATAAGAGGATTCTTAATCGAACGGGCGGGAAAGGGGCATCACCAGGCGGGTCCGGTGAAAATGAGTTTAAGTTCGATGGCTAATCATGATCAGTCCCAGAAACAACAAGCGCAAGGAAAACATGTATTTACCGGTGGTGGAATGGATGCATCGTCGTTTATGCTACAGAACCAATACCATCCGGTTTATGTAACCGAAATGTTGGGGAATCCAGCTTTAGCAGCAGCAGCCGGAGGAGGTTACATGTATCTGATGTTGGAGAGCGCTTTAACCCATGGTGGGTTTAGCCATGCTTTGTTGCAGTCGAGCCAGATGGGTGGTATTGGTGAGCCAGGCGTTGGTGATGGTCTATCAGTTAAGGGATCTTACTTTAGAGGCCAGAGCATGCCTAATGCTTATCGTGATTCGGATACTGGGAAATAAGGGAATGGTAAAGATTCAGATGATGGCGGCTCGTTTTATGGGTACTCAAACTATTCATGGTACGCTCTCGCTGTAACTTCTTGTATTTTATAGCAAATCATGTGCTCATATTGTGGTTTAAATATTTTTGGATAAGCATATGTTGCATGATTCATAGTATGAGCGAATGTATTTGGCTTAATGGATATATATATAATGGGTTAAGACTTTGTGGTAGTAATCGAAATATCATTTGGCATGATGTCTCTTTAGATCTGCATTTGTTATGAATAATTTTTTTTAAAAGTACAAAAAACCCTCTAAATAAAAATACACGTGCGTTAGCGCTGGGACTCACCTAGTATACAATAAATCTCAAATGCAAACAAGCATTCTAAAAACAAAAGGTAGTGATCAAAATTCAGGACAACGTCCAAAGACATTTTTAATTCCCTCTGAAAAATAATCATATAAATAAGTATTGGCATTAGAAAACAAAGTTGTTTGCAAACCCTTCGTAGATAAAACATTGGATCGAGAATCTAGCAACCATGTAAGTCTTGAAAATTTAACACACAAGGCATTTTACAAACATTATAGATAGTAAATTTTGTAAGTATATCGTGATCGTATATATATACCAAATCAATCAGTGGCAGATCTATAACATTTTTTGACTGGGGGCATAAAATATTTAAAATTTAAAATTTAAGATTATATATATATATATATTTATACATATATATTGTATAAGGATTTCAAAACAACCATAAATAGTTATGGGTACAAAATTAGTTGAGAAATCAATTGAAAACTAAATCGCATTGTAAGAAAAAAAGTTGGATCGACAAAATCAATGATAATGCAGAGTATCATGAAACCGAAGGAAATCATTAGATTCCTATCTACTACATCCATAATGGAAAGATATGGAATCGAAATAAAATTCCACAACAACGTTCCGTCAGTCACAGCGTGGTTAACGGACCAGCCGATGAAAACGCCGTCGATCAATTATGTGACTTGAACGGCAAGGATTGGTCGCGGACGTGGTCGGATTTTGCGTCGGTGAAAAAGAAATTAACATCGGCGTCATTGCAGAGCCAGCGAGAGGAGGGAAGTGAGAGAGGGTGACAGAGAGAGAGTGTTTGAGGTGAGAGAGAAGCGCGTGTGTGGGGAGGTGACCAGGACGCGTGAAGAGGCATCATTTCTGGATTTTTTTCAGTTTTTTTTTTTAATTTTTATTTCAAGTCAAAGAGAGAGGTGATCATGTCGGGTGCAAGAGAGGCGCGACTTCAGGCCTGTTGGACCCGGCCGGAGAGATTTTGAGATTTAACTTCGTCGGCGTGCATTTCTCGGCGCCGCTCGGTAGCGTATACTCGAAGAAGAGCCAGGAAAGAAAGAAGCGCCTTTCCTGGCACCCAATTTCCAGGGAGAGGAAGCTACGACACTGGGTTCTTCCGGTGTCGAATTTCGTTGTGGTTCTAAGAGGGAAAACATTGTCAGACCCGACGGCGGCAACTGCATTATCGTCGAGGCTGCGTTAGCGGCTGCCGGAGTGAAGGCAAGTGGCGGAAGCAAGAACAATTTACAGTGGGCATTGGGAGAAAGCATGAGAGGACATAGTGCAATTAGCGGTTTAAGAGAAGCAAGGATGGTTTCTCGCTGGGATCTACAACGTTTTCAATGGATCCGACGTTCCAAAATTTCTGATGGCTAATCTTTACCGTGATGTTCATAATGAGTTAAAAGAAAAACCGCGCGTAGTGCGAGCGCTGTCGTAGTAGTAATAAATAAAGGAAAAACGACCAATTCCTACCCGAACTATTCCAAATGATGCAGTTTCGTACCTAACAAATTCAAGTGCCTAATTTCATATCCAGACTCTTCCAAATTTAAAAATTCATATCTAGACTATTATCTTTTTGTCGAAAACAAACATTGACTAACAGCCCCGTTAGTCAACTCCGTAACACCGTTAACGACGATGAGTCACATGCCACATATGTTTCCGAGTTGGCACGTAATGACAAAACGACGTCGTTTTGAAGAAAAAAAATCTAAAAACCTGATGATTGATATTAACGCTAAGTCTTTCTTCCTCTCTCACGACAATGACACTTTAGGAAGTCCGTGTGGTTACTTAGGTCTCGTCAATTCCTCTCAGCCAATGAAGAATTGATTCATCGCAATCGAATTCGACACCAAATTGGATCCCTATTTTAACGATTCGAGCGGTAATCACGTCGGGGTCAATCTGTTAAAATCAATCGCGACCTCATATACATCGATTTTGTCTCAAATCGATCTTAAATATGGGAAATCAATCACTGCTTGGTTTGATTACAAAAAAAAAATAGTGTTCTTGAGTTCTCGATCCTATGTCGCCATAAATCGTACAGCTCCTCCAGCGAGGCTCTCCATTTCACACTCTTCTCGCTGTCGATTCCCTTCTGTGAATTTCAGGATGATTATATAAACAGGTTTTGATAACTATGGTCATAAAACTCGTTGAGGTTAGTTGGTAAAGTGTAAGGCATATGGCCTTGATGTCAAGGGTTCAAGCCCATAATTGTAGTTTTTTTTTTTTTTTTTTTTTTTTACCAAAACGACGTCGTTTTGTCATTCCGTGACAACTATGAAGCATACGTGGCAGGTGATTCATCGCCGTTAACGGTGTTACGGAGTTCACTAACGGGGGTGTTGGTCAATGTTTGTTTTTGCCAAAAAAAAAATAGTTCAGGTATGAATTTTCAAGAGTCTGGATATGAAATTGGACACTTGAATTTGTCTGGTACGAATTCGCACCATTTGGAATAGTCCGGATATGAATTGGCCGTTTTCCCATAAATAAATCATAAAGTGATTGAATATTGGGTTGACTTCTCTATACCTCGACAACAAGATTGAAAGCCATTGAAGCCGATTTTTCCAAATTCAGGTTAGTTCTTCTAATTTTAATATGTTTTAGTTTAAATCTATCGAGTCTGTTATTCGATTTTGTCCTAGAAATAAATTTCGTTTTCGTTTTGTATTTGGGGAGGGACGAGTAGGAGGTGGGATCCCAAGATCTGTTTGTGTTTGTAATTAATGGACATGGGGGGGGGGGAGGGGAGTCAATTAGGGGATTATAACATAGCTTTGATAATTCAAGGATTGTACTGTTTGAATCGTATCCCATTAGAACAAAAGAAAGCCAGTTGGCAACTGCATTTCCGTGTCCATCATAAGCCAATTGTTCACTCTTGATCATAAGAGTGTAACCGGAAAAGTTCACATGCTCCTCCTGATAGTATAGGCTTTCCGGTTGACAATCAACTCCTTTGTTTCTCAAGCTTCTCTAATGTTTCCACGGCCAAGACTCCACATCAATCTAACAAAAACAATCATCAATGTTGTCACTAATTAATTACCAATAGGAATGGAGAACCTGTAAGCATTCAAGAAACAAAACAAGGGACCTTTATTGCAAATTCTTCTAATGTAATCATAATCAATGCACTTGCCTGAAATTTTTCTCAAGGATCTAAATTCAAATCCTTGAGTATTAGAGAATAGTTCCTTCCCCAAATCTTCCTTTCTAGTGACTAACAGAATGCATGTATACTCAAAATATGTTGAGGACAGAAACGATAACTAATATTAACTACAACAACTATGCAATTTCTCGAATCCAAGACATTTACAAAAAATAGAAACTTGCTTCACTTGCACATATTTATTATGGGATTATATATACCTTTTCATTGAAGGTCTTTGTGCACCAACTCATTACAGCTCTCATATACATTCACTCTTTTTTTCACATCAGGTACTGCGGCTATTTGCCTTTGTTTCATGCTTCCATCTCTTTATCATCTTGTCCATATAGTTGTTTTTTATTTCAGGGTTGGGTGTCCACGGCTCAATGATGAGTGGGCCAAGTACGGTGACATCATGAGTCATGTCTGGTCTTCGCTCGGGTTCATTGGCGCAGCAGTGAATGGCGAGTTCAGCTAATTTCTCGATGCTCCTTTGCGTCTCTTCGTCGACCTCAATGGTCTTGTCAATGAAATCCTTCTCACTGAAATTCTTAATGAATCAAATCACAATGTTGGCATCAACTTCCGATCGCGTCTCATCTATACCTTGATGGCCACTTATCAACTCCATCAGAATAACTCCAAAGCTGTAGATGTCGCTCTTTTTAATAACCCTTCCCGTCGCTGCAATTACAGAGTTTTTAGTTGTTAGTTACAAAATCAAATGGTGATCAAATATATATAGATATTGACAGAGGAAATGAAAAAGCCATACTTGCGTATTCAGGTGCGATGTAACCGAATGTTCCAACACACTTGATCCTGATTGATTCTATGCCTCCTTCTATAGACCGGACCAAACCAAAATCATATACTTTGGCCTGCATATCTTCTCTGTGATATGTAGCTTTGACCCGGACAAGCCAACGTATTTGGAAATTTCAGGTCTCTGTGAATGTAGCTTTGACCCGGACAAGCCAACGTATGCAGATACTCTACTCCTCTAGCCACATCCAACGCAACAAGAAGACGTCTGCTACAATCGAGTGGTATCAACCATTCGTCCTTCCAGTCAAATAGATGTATGCTTATCGTACCTTGTGGCATGTATTGGTAAACCAACAGCCTCTCATTTCCTTCGAGGCAATACCCATGAAGAACCACAACGTTGCGGTGATGAACTATAGTTAGAACGTTAACCTCATATTTGAATTGATCAATGTCTTTTCCTCCTACAAATGATGGATCCATCATCTTAACCGCAACTTCGATTCCTTCACGCAGCTTACTGATATGTGCATATTCTACATGTATTTAGAACGCATTTCATATAGGTTTAAGATCATTTACTTGGATCTTCATTGCATATCATACTTGTTTTGTCTCATTTATAGTTTTAGGGTTCTCATACTAGGTTCTAGAGTGTCTTGCATGTTTTGGAGTCCTTTTCAGGTGTTAAACGAGGAGATTCGTCACCCGAGGAAAGGAGACAGAGATCACACCGAGCATCGATCGATACCAGGTGTGGCACTTGGTATCGATCGACACCGAAGGGCAATACCGATGCCACTGCTCGGTGTCACAGCTCGGTACTGTAGCAGGGAGAACCCGGGGGGAAATGGCCTTAACACGGAGCAATGATACCGAGGAGTGACCTCGGTATCGACTCAAGCAGCATCGATCGATACCAGGATCAGCACTAGGTATCGATCGACACCGAGTGGCATAACCGATGCTCCTACTCGGTACCACAGCTCGGTATTGCCACAGGAAGAATCCCGGAGGAAATGACCCTTAATACGGAGCTGTGATACCGAGGAGTGACCTCGGTATCACTGAAGAACAAACCTGGTGCGTCCTCGGTATCGATCGATCGATACCAATCACTTTTTACCCATTTAAACCGGGTCGGTACCCGGTTTGTTCCGGGTCGACCCGGTTCGTTACTATTCAGTATTTAAGCCCAAAAACCTAATTTGTGAGGGCTAAGTCTTTTTCTAAGCAAAAACCTCTCTAAGAGTGATTTGTAAGAGATTGATCCTTTTAATTTGAGTATTGTTTTCTTGATTTGATCCATCTATCTTCTACTTTCTAATCATTCAATCATCTTGATCATGAGCTTTAACACTTCTTTCCTTGGATTTGTTAGACCCATGATGATTAGTGAGTAGTCTTAAGGATCTTGGGATGAGGTTGATTAGGGGGATCTAGGGTTTGATTAGTGGTGTTTAGGATTAGATAATCTTATATTCCTTCTTGTCTAGAGTCCCTAATGCTAGATCTAGCTTGAAAGAGTGGGTCTAGATCATTAGGCATTTCATGAACACCAAGTGTTTGATGAAATGCCAAGACCAAACTAGACAAGAGATTTATGTTCCTAACCTAAGACATTAGTTGTTTAGGGCATTTCTTTGGTTGATCTTGTTATAATTCTTAATGCTTGCTAATTGATAATCCACAAATGATGATTTGCTAATGGGTTTGATAATTAGCATAGAGATTAGTTGCTTGAAAGAGAACTAATCTAGATTAGAGATCTATTGCCTAGGGATTAGCTTCATGAGTAATTGAACACCACTAATTGAGCTTGGATCACCCTATATCAATAACCTCGTCTCTTGTTCCGCTTTTATTATTTGAATCACTTCTTACTTAGTTATTGTAGTTGCTTAATTTGGATACTTAATCCCAAATCACACTTGTTTAGTTTAAATTACATAGATTCCTTGCATCCTTAGTGATTAAGCCTATTCCCAATTATGGATTGATAACCTCTTATACTACATCGATAAGAGGGTATTGATACCTTAAGAGACTAAAAAGTCTTGTATCAATTTGGCGCCGTTGCCATATTGGGATTTGTTTTAACATTAAGGTTTAGGCTCTTTGTGAGATTAAGCTTTATTTCCTACTAAGTTACTAATCTTGTTTGCTTTCCATTGCTCTCTCTAAACCTATAGGTGCATGCATACACGATCTCGAGGCATCGACAATCTAGTTGGACCACGGGACGACATACATCGATTACAAAGACGGTTTGGAAGAAGGGACGGAAGTGTAAGGCAACAAGAAGTTGAGACCAACATGGAACACTATGAGAACGTTCCACTTGGGAACATCAATGAAGCCATTCCCCACCAACGGAACGGTGGGAATGGAGAAGGACACGGCAACAACCAAGGTGGCAATGGAAACCATCCCGCACAAGGTGGTAATGGAAACAACCCTCTTCCACCCGCCCGACCAAGAGGTCCCAACCATCCACCAAGAGCTAGAAACGTTGTGGGAGAAGGTGATGCCGCTAATGCTCACCAAAACCGCCAAGGCATTCAAGCTCCACCGGTTGAAAACAACAACTTTGAGGTCAAACCCGGACTAATCAACATGGTTCAAGCTAACAAGTTCCATGGGTTGTCAATGGAGGATCCTCTAGATCACATTGACCAATTTGACCGGATATGTGGTCTCACCAAGATTAACGGAGTATCCGAAGATGGTTTCAAGCTTCGTCTCTTCCCGTTCTCTTTGGGTGACAAGGCTCACCAATGGGAGAAAAGCTTGCCTCAAGGTTCTATTACTTCTTGGGATGATTGCAAAAGGGCCTTTCTAGCCAAATTCTTCTCACCGGCTAGAACCGCCAAACTTCGCAATGAGATTTCAAGCTTCACACAACGGCCTATTGAGTCTTTCAACGAGGCTTGAGAGAGATTCAGAGGCTACACTTCTCAATGCCCACATCATGGCTTCTCCGACGCCTCACTTCTTAGTACTCTCTACCGAGGCGCTTTACCTAAGATTTGAATGCTACTCGATACGGCATCGAATGGTAATTTCCTAGCTAAGGACGTGGAGGATGGCAGGATGCAATGGAGTTGGTAGAGAACTTGGCTCAAAGTGATGGCAACTATGGCGACGATTATGACCGTGCCACAAGGACTACTAGTGACTTTGATGAGAACAAGAGAGCCAAAGACATGAAATCCTTGAATGAGAAGTTGGATAAGCAAGCCACTATGATAGACAAGCTTCTTGCCTCTCAAAAGGAGTCTCAAAAGGCGGTACATTTCATTGGTGACTATGAGAACAATCAAGCTTGCTATCAAGAGGAGGCCGTTGAAACACAAGAGGAAGTGAACTACGTGGGTAACCAAGGTAACTTCCAAAGACAATGGTTCAACCAAACCTTTAGGAATCCACAAGACCAACTCTACCCTCAACAATCTACTCAAGCTCAAGGAGTTCCACAACAACAATTCCAATCTCAAGGTCAACCTTCTAACTTCAACCAACAAGGGTATGTTCCAAGGAACCAATTCCAAGGAAACCAAAGTGGCTTTCAACCCAAAGCTCCACCCGGTTTTCAAGGGCAACAACAAGGGTTTGTGCCCCAAGGTCAAGCACCTACGTCTAAACTGCAAGAGCTTGATTTGGCCTCCATGTTCCAACAACTCATCAAGGGCCAAGCGGAAACCACTAACAAGGTCATTTGCTCTTACAACGATCTTAATAGCAAAGTTGAGGCATTGAGCTCAAGGGTGATATCAATAGAGCAACGGAGTGCCGCCCCCTCTTCACAACATCCTCAAAACTCTTCCAATGGGAAAGCAATACAAACCTCTAAAGATTCTTGCAACACCTTTTCCACCATTAAGGAGCAAGATCACATAATTGAGGAGTTCCTCGGGTTAGTTTCTAGCCTCAACGAGGACATTGAGGAACAAGGTGGGGAGGTGACCCTTGGGAGTGAAAGTGATATGATGTTGGTTGGAGAAAAGAGTAACAAGGTTGAGAAGTCCATCAAGGACTTGGTTAAAGTGAAAAACGTGGGGATACTTGTTGAGTCAAAGAAAGAGACTCCACCTCCATATAAGCCTCCACCTCCATATGAGCCTCCACTTCCATATCCCGGTCGTTTCCTCAACAAGGCACAAGAGAAAGCGCCTCCAAGCACAACAAGGATCGAGCCTAAGACTCTCCCAAAGCTTGGAAACCCCGGGAAATTCTCAATATCTTGCAAACTTGGACCCTTGGAAGTTGATGATGCTTTGTGTGACTCGGGCTCAACCGTTAATGTCATGACTTGGGAGATGGCCAAAAGTCTTGGGATAGATAAGTTGAACGATTACCCCTCCACCATCACTTTTGGAGACTCCTCTACGAAGAAACCTCTTGGCTTGGTTGAAGACTTTCCTCTCATAATTGGAAAGTGTCTTGTACCAACGGACTTCGTTGTGATGGAGATGGCACCAAACATAAAACTCCCTCTACTCCTCGGGACTCCATTCCTCAACACAACCGGTGCAAGCTTGGACTTCATAAACAAGAGGGTTGTTCTTAAGAACGTGGATGACAAGAAGTTCTACACAATGATGCCTTCTCCCACCGCTATTTGTGGGACTATTATTTGTGGAGACAATGAAGCCCAAGCCCGCAAGGTTGAGTATGTGGGCGTATGTGAGACGGTGAGTATTGAAAGGGTTGAAGAGGCCCTAGCTCTAGATGGAATTTGCTTGTATTCCCTATTTCACACCACAACGGAGAGTGATGGCGAATGTGCTAAGGTTGATGAGAAGAGGACAAAGCCTAGGTCCGAGAAGGAGAAACCGAGCATGCTCAAGGGGATTGGACCCTTGCTAGACCTACCTTCGATCGTGACTCTCATCTCATGGAAACATGAAGAAGGGATGATTGAGTATAAGGTCAAATGTAGAGGACGCCCCAAGCCTTTTGCCAAGGCCATAGCAACCCTCACACCGGAGGTTATGGAGCCAAATCAAACCGGTCTCTAAGGCTTAATGGATAAAGTTCTCAAACTCGAGCTTACCAAACCGCCAAGGAGTGCTTGCACTCCTCCACTACCCGCCTAAAAGGGTAAAAAACGTCGAACTTAGTGACGTTAAACAAAGTACTCTTGGGAGATACCCTAAGCTTATCCTTGTACATATTTCCTTTTATGCTTTTCTTTCGTTGTTAGTTCCTTTTGATGGGTTTTCTTAGTGCGAGTAGGTTTTCAAAGGCCACATGGGCATGAACTTATGGACTAAAGTGCTTAGGATGAGGTGATGGAATATGGCGTCCCTTGATACCTCTAGTCTCATCCATCATTTTCCAAGGTAACTCCAAAACCTTTGTACATAGCATTTAGAATCATATCTTCTTTCTTTCTTTCATGCATTGTTTAGCTCTCTCTTAAGCTTCTATTACACAAGGGACTGTGTAATTTAAGTTTGGGGGAGGGTTTGTGTGTTATCTAACATCGTTTTTGATGTTCTTATTTTGCCTTT
>PKML01068458.1:188338-201988 GCA_002933935.1 Eutrema yunnanense | reverse complement strand
ATTCTTAATGCTTGCTAATTGATAATCCACAAATGATGATTTGCTAATGGGTTTGATAATTAGCATAGTGATTAGTTGCTTGAAAGAGAACTAATCTAGATTAGAGATCTATTGCCTATGAATTAGCTTCTTGAGTAATTGAACACCACTAATTGAGCTTGGATCACCCTATATCAATAACCTTATCTCTTGTTCCGCTTTTATTATTTGGATTACATCTTGTTTAGTTGTTTACTTGCTTAATTTGGTTACTTAATCACAAACCACACTCGTTTAGCTTAAATTACATAGATTCCTTGCATTCTTAGTGATTAGGATAAATTCCCAATTATGGATTGATAACCTCTTTATGCTACATCGTTTAGAGGGTATTGATACCTCTTAGAAGACTAAAAAGTCTTGTATCACTTACCTATATACACTTCTCCAAACCCGCCTCTCCCAACAAAATTGCTATCGTGAAAGTCGTCTGTAGCAACCCTCAGAATCTGCATTGGAATGGCTATGTTCTCTGCTTCCAGGATCTCGTTGTGCTCATAAGGCTGTTGAGTATGTATGGACACTTCATTTGGTTTTGACTACCTATTAAATCGCTATGCATCATCCTCTAACAAGCAGCACACCAACAACCACAATCCCAATGAAAAGGCCCAAAACGAGTGCACTTTTTGTTACATGTTTGTCTAATCTCCGGATTCCCTTGAGTTTTTTGGAAATGTTGTCCTGAATTGAGGCATTTTCCCATGAAGTTGATTGTATAAATATCAAGGATTGTCAGGTTCATCTTGGTGAGCTCGACGGGAATGGTGCCAGTAAGACTGTTATGCGAAAGATCAATCACAAGAAGATATGTGAGATCTGCAAACCTTGGAGAGATAATACCCGTCAAGATCATAGCGTTAAAGGTGATAATAGAGATTTGAACCCCTATACAGCTTATTCCATACCAATGCTGACAAGGGTCATTCCCATTCCAACTCTCTAGAAATACATGCGGGTAACCAAATTCTCTGATTATTGAAAACAGAGTAGTCGTATCTCTGTTGCTCCCTGGACTCAAACGCGCATTCACCACTGCCACAAAACAGAGCCAATACACTAAAAAGCACACCTTTCTCATCTTCTCTTTCTTGACCATCTTTGTCTTAAGAAATTTGTACATTTTGTCGTAGTATTGTCCAATTACACACACCTACATTTGACATAAACAATATTAGCACAAGAGCTAACAACTACATGCAACCCTAGAAAAGATTTGGACTAGTTTCCTGTTGTATAAGCCTAAGATGAATAGAAGTTTCGGTTACCTCAGGGTAACTACATAAAAAACAGTTTTGCAATATTCAATCACAACATCTTATAATGAGACGAAAAAAGAGCAATCGTTTTGTATAAAGGTCATCTTTCAAATCAGCTGATACTTTTGTGTTCATATAAAAAGGGCATACTCAATGAAGACATTCGCACCTGACATCAGCTGATGCTAAGAGCATCAGTGAAAAACTTTGTGCCGTACTAACATGGTTCAGAATCGTATATAAAATCTAAATTATTCAGAGTGTTTCTTTGTCTGCAATTAAACCTTTTGTTTGCTATTCGAGTAAAAGGGGAACTTGTTCTTCATGGGAAATTATATATCTGAACATTCTTGAAAATACAGAGAAAAAATGAGCTTAACCTAGCGCTAGAAAAAAATTCCCAATTACAACCAAAGATGCGTAATTGACAGTGGCGGACCCAGGTTACAAGTAGGGGTGTCACTGTCAACTGACACCGGTAAAATATATACTCTTTGTTTTTTACCATGACATATTGTTGTTCTCTAGCACAAATGGCTGTTGTTGCATCCCCTAAAGTTTGAAGTCTTCGGTTCAATGCCCCATTTCATTATGTTTTTTCTTTTAAGTTTCAATAATTAATTCTTTTCTAAAATAATTTTCCTTTAGAAATATTAGTTTCTGGTTTCCTTTTTCAAAACATACGAACATTTCTTTTTCACTTTTTTAATAATAATTAATATTTTTATTTTTGACCCCGGTAAAAAATATTTCTGGATTCGCCACTGGTAATTGATGAGATTGAAAAAAAGAGTTTCCAACAATTGTACGACTTAAGTAAGCACAAGAAATCCGAAATTGATGAAACATAATCACTCCAATTATTCAGAGGTAAATGAGAGTAAAGATGAATAAACTCACAGCTACAGGACCTTGGATTATGAGCAAAGGCACTTTAGATAAAAAATAATGATCCTTCTGAAATAGCATACACTTCAACTTCAGAACAATCAAGTCCTCAAAGATAATCACAGAAAGTAATCTGATTCGAGTTTGCAAAACCGATTGTGAAAAAAATGAATTTTGTAGAGAAATTCAACTACTTAGATTTTTCGGCGACAAACCAATGCCTTGCTGCATTTGTAGCAACCAAAGACGCATAATTGATGAGATCGAGAAAAGGAGTTTTCAACAATTGTACAACCGGAGTAAGCACAAGAAATCAGAAATTGATGAAACATGATCACTCCAATTCTTCAAATGCAAATGAGAGTAAAGTTGAATAAAGTCACAGCAACATGACCTTCGATTATGAGCAAATGCACTTTAGGAAAAATTATTGATCCTTCCGGAATAACATATACTTCAAAGTCAGAACAATCAAGTCCTCAAAGATAATCGCTGAAAGCTTCCTGATTCGAGTTTGCAAAACCGATTGTGAAAAAATGGATTCTTTAGAAAACATCAACTCCTTTGATTTTCCGGCAACAAACCGATGCCTTGCTGCATTTATAGCAACCAAAGATGCTTAATTGAAAAGATTGAGAAAATGAGTTTCCAACAATTGCACAACCTGAGTAAGCACAAGAAATCAAAAATTGATGAAACTTGATCACTCCAATTCTTCAAAGGCAAATGAGAGTAAAGATGAATAAACTCAAGGCAAACATGACATTAGATTATGAGCAAATGCACTTTAGGAAAAATTATTGATCCTTCCGAAATAGCATACACTTTAACGTCAGAACAATCAAGTCATCAAAGATAATCGCAGAAAGTAACCTAATTCGAGTTTGCAATACCGATTGTGAACAAAATGGATTCTTTAGAAAACATCAACTCCTTAGATTTTCCGGCAACAAAACGATGCCTTGCTGCATTTATAGCAACCAAAGATGTGTAATTGATGAGATTGAGAAAATGAGTTTTCAACAATTGCACAGCCTGAGTAAGCATAAGAAATCAGAAATTAATGAAACATGATCACTCCAATTCTTCAAAGGCAAATGAGAGTAAAAATAAATACACTCAAGGCAACATGACATTGGATTCTGAGCAAAGGCACTTTAGAAAAAACTATTGATCCTTCTGAAATAGCATACACTTCAACGTCAGAACAATCAAGTCTTCAAAGATAATCGCAGAAAGTAACCAGATTCTAGTTTGCAAAACCGATTGTGAAAAAAATGGATTATTTAGAAAACATCAACTCCTAAGATTTTCCGGCAACAAACCGATGTCTTGCTGCGTTTATAGAAACCAAAGATGTGTAATTGATGAGATTAAGAAAAAGGAGTTTCCAACAATTGCACAACCTGAATAAGCACAAGAAATCAGAAATTGATGAAACATGATCACTCAAATTCTTGAAAGGCAAATGAGGGTAAAGATGAATAAAATCACAGTAACATGACTTTCGATTCTGAGCAAATTCACTTTAAAAAAAATTATTGATCCTTCCGAAATAGCATACACTTCAACGTCAGAACAATCAAGTCCTCAAAGATAATCGCAGAAAGCTTCCTGATTCGAGTTTGCAAAACCGATTGTGAAAAAAATGATTCTTTAGAAACCATCAACTCCTTAGATTTTTCGGCAACAAACTGATGCCTTGCTGCATTGATAGCAACCAAAGATGCGTAATTGATGAGATTGAGAAAATGAGTTTTCAACAATTGCACAACCTGAGTAAGCACAAGAAATCAGAAATTGATGAAACTTGATCACTCCAATTCTTCAAAGGTAAATGAGAGTAAAGATAAATACACTCAAGGCAACATGACATTGGATTCTGAGCAAAGGCACTTTAGAAAAAACTATTGATCCATCTGAAATAGCATACACTTCAACGTCAGAACAATCAAGTCTTCAAAGATAATCGCAGAAAGTAATCTGATTCGAGTTTGCAAAACTGATTGTGAAAAAAATGAATTCTTTAGAAATCATCAACTCCTTAGATTTTTCGGCAACAAACCGATGCCTTGCTGCATTTATAGCAACCAAAGATGCGTAATTGATGAGATTGAGAAAAATGAGTTTCCAACAATTGCACAACCTGAATAATAAGAAATCAGAAATTGATGAAACATGATCATTCAAATTCTTCAAAGGCAAATGAGGGTAAAGAAGAATAAACTCACAGCAACATGACCTTCAATTCTGAGCAAAGGCACTTTAGAAAAAATTATTGATTCTTCCGAAATAGCATACAATTCAACGTCAAAACAATCAAGTCCTCAAAGCTAATCGCAGAAAGCTTCCTGATTCGAGTTTGCAAAATCAATTGTGGAAAAATTGATTCTTTAGAAAACATCAACCCTTTAGATTTTTCGGCAACAAAGCGATGCCTTGCTGCATTTATAGCTACCAAAGTTGCGTAATTGATGAGATTGAGAAAATGAGTTTCCAACAATTGCACAACCTGAGTAATCACAAGAAATAAAAAATTGATGAAACCTGATCACTCCAATTCTTCAAAGGCAAATAAGAGTAAAGATGAATAAACTCACAGCAACATGACCTTCGATTATGAGCAAAGGAACTTTAGAAAAAACTATTGATCCTTCCGAAATAGCATACACTTCAACGTCAGAACAATCCAGTCCTCAAAGATAATCGCTGAAAGTAACCTAATTCGAGTTTGCAAAACTGATTGTGAAAAAAATGGATTCTTTAGAAAACATCAACTCCTTAGAGTTTCCGGCAATAAACTGATGATTTTCTGCATTTATAGCAACCAAAGAGGCGTAATTGATGAGATTGAGAAAATGAGTTTCCCACAATTGCACAACCTGAGTAAGCACAAGAAATCAAAAATTGATGAAACCTGATCACTCCAATTCTTCAAAGGCAAATGAGAGTAAAGATGAATAAACTCACAGCAACATGACATTGGATTCTGAGCAAAGTCACTTTAGATAAAACTATTGATCCTTTCGAAATAGCATACACTTCAACGTCAAAACAATCAAGTCCTCAAATATAATCGCAGAAAGTAACATGATTCGAGTTTGCAAAACCGATTGTGAAAAAAATGGATTATTTAGAAAACATCAACTCCTTAGATGTTCCGTCAACAAACCGATTCCTTGCTGCATTTATAGCAACCAAAGATGTGTAATTGATGAGATTGAGAAAATGGGTTTTCAACAATTGAACAACCTGAGTAAGCACAAGAAATCAGAAATTGATGAAACCTGATCACTCCAATTCTTCAAAGGAAAATGAGAGTAAAGATGAATAAACTCACAGCAACATGACCTTGGATTATGAGCAAAGGCAATTTAGAAAAAACTATTGATCCTTCCGATATAGCATACACTTCAACATCAGAACAATCAAGTCCTCAAAGATAATCGCAGAAAGTAATCTGATTAGAGTTTACAAACCGATTGTGAAATAAATGGATTTTTTTTAAAAACATCAACTCCTTAGATTTTCCGGCAACAAACCGATGCCTTGCTGCATTCATAGCAACCAAAGATGCTTAATTGATGAGATTGAGATAAGGAGTTTCCAACAATTGCACAACCTGAGTAAGGAAAGAAATCAAAAATTGATGAAACATGATCACTCCAATTCTTCAAAGGCAATGAGAGTAAAGATGAATAAACTCAAGGCAATATGAAATTGGATTATGAGCAAATGCACTTTAGGAAAAATTATTGATCCTTTCGAAATAGCATACACTTTAACGTCAGAACAATCAAGTCATCAAAGATAATCGCAGAATTCAAGTTTGCAAAACTGATTGTGAAAAAAAATAGATTCTTTAGAAAACATCAAATCCTTAGATTTTCCGGCAACAAAGCGATTCATTGTTGCATTTATAGCAACCAAAGATACGTAATTGATGAGATTGAGAAAATGAGTTTTTAACAATTGCACAACCTGATTAAGCACAAGAAATCAGAAATTGATGAAATCTGATCACTCCAATTCTTCAAAGGCAAATGAGAGTAAAGATAAATACACTCAAGGCAACATGACATTGGATTCTGAGCAAAGCACTTGAGAAAAAAACTATTGATCCTTCTGAAATAGCATACACTTCAATGTCAGAACAATCAAGTCTTCAAAGATAATCGCAGAAAGTAACCTGATTCGACCGATTGTGAAAAAAATGGATTCTTTAGAAAACATCAACTCCTTAGATTTTCTGACAACAAACCGATGTCTTGCTACATTTATAGCAACCAAAGATGTGTAATTGATGAGATTGAGAAAAGGAGTTTCCAACAATTGCACAACCTGAGTAAGCACAAAAAATCAGAAATTGATGAAACATAATCACTCCAATTCTTCAAAGGAAAATGAGAGTAAAGATGAATAAACTCACAGCAACATGACCATTGATTCTGAGCAAAAACAATTTAGAAAAAAACTATTGTTCCTTCCGAAATAGCATACACTTCAACGTCAGAACAATCAAGTCCTCAAAGATAATCGCAGAAAGTAATCTGATTCGAGTTTGCAAAACCGATTGTGAAAAAATGGATTCTTTAGAAAACATCAACTCCTTAGATTTTCCGGCTACAAACCGATGCTTTGCTGCATTTATAGCAACCAAAGATGCGTAATTTATGAGATTGACAAAATTGAGTTTCCAACAATTGCACAACCTGAGTAAGCACAAAAAATCAGAAATTGATGAAACCTTCAATTCTTCAAAGGCAAATGAGAGTAAAGATTAATAAACTCACAGCAACATGATCTTGGGATTCTAAGCAAAAGCAATTTAGAAAAAACTATTGATCCTTCTGAAATAGAATACACTTCAACGTCAGAACAATCAAGTCCTCAAAGATAATTGCAGAAAGTAACCAGATTCTAATTTGCAAAACCGATTGTGAAAAAAATGGATTCTTTAATTAGAAAACATCAACTCCTAAGATTTTCCGGCAATAAACCGATGTCTTGATGCATTTATAGCAACCAAAGATGCGTAATTGATGAGATTGAGAAAAGGAAGTTTCCAACAATTGCACAACCTGAGTAAGCACAAGAAATCGGAAATTGATGAAACATGATCACTCCAATTCTTCAAAGGCAAATGAGAGTAAAGATGAATAAACTCATAGCAACATGACCTTGGATTATGAGCAAAGGCACTTTAGAAAAACCTATTGATCCTTCGGAAATAGGATACACTTAAACATCAGAACAATTAAGTCTTCAAAGATAATCGTAGAAAGTAATCTGATTCAAGTTTGCAAAACCGATTGTGAAAAAAATGGATTCTTTAGAAAACATCAACTCCTTAGATTTTCCGGCAACAAACCGATGTCTTGCTGCATTTATAGCAACCAAAGATGCGTAATTGATGAGATTGAGAAAATGTGTTTCCAACAATTGCACAACCTGAGTAAGCCCAAGAAATCAAAAATTGATGAAATCTGATCACTCCAATTCTTCAAAGGCAATTAAGAGTAAAGATGAATAAACTCACAGCAACATGACCTTCGATTATGAGCAAATGAACTTTAGGAAAAACTACTGATCCTTCCGAAATAGCATACACTTCAACGTCAGAACAATCAAGTCCTCAAAGATAATCGCAGAAAGTAACCTGATTCGAATTTGCAAAACCGATTGTGAAAAAAATGGATTCTTTAGAAAACACTAGATTGCATATAATCATGAGAAAACATTTAAAAAGATGTCATAATCATTTAAAGAAAAAATGGATTTAACAAAATAAATAATATTAATGGATTGACTAAAATATCTACTGCAACAAGGATATGGTTTTTTTAGTAATATTAAAAAAATGGATTTTGTTGAAAAACATGTGATTATACATCACGCCTACTTACTTAACCAATTCCCCTCATGTTCTTTACTATTTCACCAATAATCTTACTACAATTTTACTATAAATAGGAGTTGTAAGAAGGTGTAAACAATAACACAAAAAATCAATACAAACATTCTCTCTAAATTCTCTTTCTATAATCTCTCTCTAAATTCAATATTCTCTCTTTATACTTATAATTGTAGATATTATATATACATAATATCTTGTTCATATATTTATTCTTAACACGTTATCAGCACGAGACTCTAACCGATCCGTTCATATACCGAAAAGCGTAAGGTTTAATTTATGTTCAATCTTTTTACGTTTATATATCATTTTCGAGGTGATAGGCGTTGCCTTCCCCGAACCGATCGTTATGAAAGGTTATGCCTTCACGATCATGATCATATGGGACTATGTCTCCTCAGATCATATGGCAGGCTCTGCCTCCATAAAATGAATGTCATGAATATATTTTCAATTTTGTCTAGAAGACAAAAATTTTACAGTTATTATTATCAGAGCGCGACTCGGCCGCCCCATTATTAATTTTCGTAATAATTTAAATGGATTACTTTAGTCACCATGATTTATTTATTTTCTGTTAATATTATAGTGGACGTCTCAGACGCCACCAAATTTATTTACTGCTTAAATGTACAGAATTCATGAACAGAAGATTAGTGAACAGAATTTTCAATTTATAAAAACGGCTAGTGAACAGAATTTTCAATCTATAAATATACTTATATTTCATATTTTTTTCCTCAAAATCTCTCATCTTCACTAAAAATCCTTTCTAAGAAAATCATTTGTTTTTACATAAAGAAGTAAAAAAAAAACAAAATGGTTCATCCGCTTTTAATGTTTTAATGCACTTGTATTTCTTTTAATTGCGCTATTTTAATTCGATATATATATTTCCTAAAATAGCATTATCTTATTTAAATTTATGATTAATAAAATGTTAATTTATGTTTACAGTAATTATGTCAAACTTGGCAAAGCTCGAGATTAATGCCCTTGATGTTTCCGGAAATAATTATATGACATGGGCAGTAGCAGTAAAGATGCATCTGAGAGGAAAAAACCTCCTTGATACCATCGATGCGTTAAAAACGACATCAGATGAGAAAAAGGCACAATCTATGATATTTATGTGCCATCACATCCATGATGGTCTAAAAGACCAATACATCACAAAAGAAGATCCTGCAGATCTATGGAAATCGCTCAAAGATAGGCTTGATCACCAAAAATATGTGATCTTACCAAAAACCAAACATGAGTGGCTTAATCTACGGTTCCAGGAATATTACAAAAGTGTGGGAGAATATAATTCCGCTTTGTTCGGAATTACTTCCAGGATGATATTATGTGGAGAAAAAGTAAACGATTATGATATGATCGAAAAAACACTCCAAACATTTCATCCTGGAAATGTAATCCTGCAGCAACAATACCGAGCAAAAGAGTATACTCTTTACTCAGAGTTAATGCAAACTCTTCTTGTTGCTGAACAAAATAATGAGCTTGTGATGCTGAACCATCAGACTCGTCCAACTGGATCAGCTCCATTCCCAGAAGCGAATGTTGTAGCATCCAGTTACAATAATTGGCAACGACATGGACCCGGTAGAGGCCGTGGTCGTGGCCGTGGTCGAGGACGTGGTCGTGGTCGTGGACGTGGTCGAAGCCAAGGAAGAGGATTTTTTAATAATTTCAACACCGGGAGAATTGACAAAAATTCTCAAGAAAATAAAGTTGGTAAAACTGTGGACAAGCATTATGAAACAGCTTGCTACAGATGTGGCATGAAAGGACATTGGTCCAATACATGTCGTACACCAAGGCATTTGGCAGATCTATATCAAAAGTCACAAAAGGGAAAAGAAAAGAATGGTGAAACCAACTTCATCTCTGATGAATCGGGACCCTCTTTCGATGGGATTGATAATGATGCACATCTCGATCTTTCTGATTTCCTCGTTGACCCTGAGGATATCAACGCCCAACAAGTTGACTAAAATAAGTTTTTTTATATATAAATTTGTGTTATTTTTTTTTAAAGTGTGTTGTAAAATAAGTACTATCTTAATTCAATAAATCCGCTTCTAGCCTATCGCTAAAATCGGATTGAGAATTTTTCAACTTGCTTAAAACAATTTCAAAGCGGTTTTCTTTTAAGAAAA
Source organism: Eutrema yunnanense (assembly GCA_002933935.1). NCBI lineage: Eukaryota > Viridiplantae > Streptophyta > Magnoliopsida > Brassicales > Brassicaceae > Eutrema > Eutrema yunnanense. The sequence goes on along the minus strand of PKML01068458.1, from coordinate 191,720 downwards.
AAAATAATAATAATAAATAAAAAAAGGAATCCCGGAATTGTATTACTCACTTTGTTGTTAAACGGTAAAAGATTTGCGATCCGCTCTTTAGCGTTTCCGCAAAGTGTTCTCGAAACGGTTTTTGCGAACGCTTGTCAAGCGATTCCGCGAAACGTTTTCTCGAACAAACAAGGATAGTATCCTTCGTTTAAAGGATAAAGAATATCCGAAGAAGAAGTTTAAACTGGAAATATCCTTCTCTTAAAGGATAAATAATATTTAAAGAAGAAGTTTAAACTGGAAATATCCTTCTCTTAAAGGATAAAGAATATTCGAAGAAAAAGTTTAAACTGGAAATATCCTTCTCTCAAAGGATAAGGAATTTCCGAAGAAAAAGTTTAAACTGGAAATATCCTTCTCTTAAAGGATAAATAATATCCGAAGAAGAAGTTTAAACTGGAAATATCCTTCTTTTAAAGGATAAGAATATCCGAATTCCGCTGGATTATCCAGGAAGGAAAGTTATATTAGAGGAATTACCAGCATTATCCTCCGGATTATATTCCAACATCAAATGTGTGTCTATTGACAACACGAAATACGGCTTTCACAAAATTTATTGCCCAAATAATCAGGTTGAAAGCGCAATTCCCTGAATACGCTTTAGATGCTTCTAAAAAGCTAAATGCTCTTAAAGAGAAAAATGCTCAAGAAGAGCACACGATGGAGACATGCATATATGTGATAATGATACAAAGCAAAAGATGGCAAAGATATATATAATAGTAAACCTGATTGAATAAACCGGTTAAAGTCATCCCGGTACTTCCAATGATATATAAGATCATTGAGAATATATGTTGAAAAACTAGAAGCTTTTTCAACTATTACATGTCATCAAGAAAACATTAAATGAAGCCATCGTGAAAAGTATCTATGGATGAATCACCAATTTTTTTTTGGTTGAAGCTCATTAGATATAATAGTTTGGTTTCTTTAATCAATCTCCCGAATCATACCCCGAGCATAACCGATATAAACTGAAAATCGGTCAAAGATGAAGGAAAAGAAAACCATCATCTTGAAAAGGGGGTATTAAGAGTCCTATATCAAAAGGATTTGATGCATAATACCTGACCCAAATGGGTTAAAAGGATATGTTGTTGGTCATTGAGTGTGATTCAATTCGAGATGGATGGACCTGAAAAACGTCATCATCTCGAGGGAGAGAATTAAAGAATCCCACATCAAAAGTAAGTTGAACATCCAGAAGTTCATGTTCACACTAAAAATGAGCTTAAAGTAAAGCAAACCCAAGGGATTTCAAAACCAATTATGGTGATATATGATCTCCATGTTATAGCATAGAACATGCAGTTTTGCATGCAGTAAACAGTTGATGGATGAGATTTCATGAAATTAATTATTATTATGGATCCTAATGAATATGAACCTGAAGTTCATAATGAGTGAAAAAGAAAATCTCATATCCCAACTGAGCTCCGCTGAAAAATAGATGTCCCTGAAGGACGGTCTATATGAGTCTATGATACGTAAGAAACGTGATAGACTACTTTGGTTCCAAATATAAAATCCTCATGGTTGTTGGAAAGAGGATTAATCTCTTGAAGAGATCGTTGATATGGTTAATAATATAATCAGGTACCTGAATGAAATCGATGATAATGATAAAGAGATCTCAATTAACCATGCCATTACAGAAAAAGTGGAACCAAAGACAAAATACTTGTCTAAATAATATAGCATGCGAGATGTAATTAATGAGGATCATAAATTTACCTCAATGGATGAGTGTAGAAAGAAAAATGTTTGGTCAAAAAGTAAAAAGAGGCAATCAAGTCTATATTAAGCTCTTTTGAAGAAATAAGAACATTTTGGACCAAAAGTCCAAATATCAAAAGAGTATGTATTTGTCCAAAAAGAAGAATGAACAAAATGTCTTGTATTGCGACTCTATGAGAAAAATTCTTGAAGAATTTAATCCATGATGGATTTAATCTCTAGAGGAATTAATCCCTGAATGATTAATAATATCATAATTATGTTCCCGGGAACACTACTCGATCGAATTAAAGAATGATGATCATCAAAAATCTTGAAGAGTTATCGCGAGTAGTATAATACAATGGGATTAAAGAGTTTGGAAATATATTTGTGAAAAGGTTCCAAAAGAACCATATAGAGAAAAATGTCCCGAAGACATTTCTAAAAAGGTTTCAGAAGAAACCACATAAAGAAAAATGTCAAGAAGACATACATAAAAATGTTCAAAGTGAACCACATAAAGAGATTCATCCAGAAGATGAACATGATACAGAAAAATACGAGATTTCCATTAACTATGCCCAAGACGGAAAATTATGGGATAGATATGAAATAGAAGATAATGATAGAATTTTCTCATTCTCTGTATCCAAAGAAATTGATGATGTAAGAACTCATATGAAAGATCTCAGACACACAAAATTTTGTCTTGGACTCCAGATAGAGCACCTCCGAGATGGAGTATTTGTGCATCAATCGAATTATACCAAAAGAATCTTAATTGTAAAGGGGAATCTTACAACGTTTTTATATGGATAAAGCGAATCCATTGAGTACCCCGATGGTTAATAGATCGCTCGATGTTGAAAAAGATCCATTCCGACCTCGTGAAAATAACGAAGAAGAGTTAGGTCATGAAGTACCTTATATGAGCGCTATAGGAGGACTTATGTATCTTGCAAATTGTACCCGACCGGATATACCATTTGCTACAAATCTACTTGCAAGATATAGTTCATCACCTACGCGCAGACATTGGAATGGGATAAAACATATATTTCGTTATCTTCAAAGAACAATTGATTTGGGATTATTTTATCCTCGAAATCTCAAATCTGGTTTAGTTGGTTTTGCAGATGCAGGATATTTATCAGATCCGCATAAATCCCGGTCGCAAACTGGATATGTTTTCACCATTGGAGGAACTGCAATCTCATGGCGATCACAAAAACAAACTTTGGTTGCCACTTCTTCAAATCATGCAGAAATTATTGCGCTTCATGAGGCATGTAGAGAATGTGTATGGCTCAGATCCATCACTCAACATATTCAAGAAGCCACCGGAATAATCACCAGCAAAGAACCAACAATCTTGTATGAAGATAACGCTGCATGCATTGCCCAGACAACAGAAGGCTATATCAAGAGCGATAGAACAAAACACATCCCTCCAAGATTTTTCTCTTACACTCAAGAGCTCAAGAAAAATCAAAAAGTGGATATCCGATATATTCGCTCAAGTGACAACGCAGCAGATTTATTTACCAAGGCGCTTCCTACTACAACATTCAAGAAACATATTCAAAGTATCGGAATGCGTCGTCTACGTGATCTATAA
>PKML01068458.1:173458-183767 GCA_002933935.1 Eutrema yunnanense | reverse complement strand
AGAGCATCCACATTGGTAATAAAATGTGGATGTCTTTAAATATAAAATTATTAAAATTTGAGTAAAAGGAAGAAAGAGAGTGTTTTTGGTTGAAATAATGGGGTGTATTGAAATATAAAATTAATAAAATTTAAGTAGAAAGAGAAAATAGTGAGTAGTTTTGGAGAGATTGTGTCTCCGGGAAGACATAAGAGAGTGAAATTAGGAGTATGTTTAAATATAAAATTAATAAAAGTTAAGTGAAATGATGAAAGAGAAGGTATGAAGTTGAGTAAAAGGATGAGAGAGTGTATTTTTAATATTTTTTTATCTGTGAGACATCACATTTTATGTGCAATGTGGATGGTCTGAGAGAGCCAATTTTATCTAGAATTGTGTGGTGGAGAAGCTTTTCATCGTCTTTGTATGGCCGAGAGACGGACGAACACGGCTCTACTCGTGATCGATATGCAGGTCTCATTGTTTATATCTCTGTGTGTGTGTGTGTGTGTTTTCTTGGATTTTGTAGTATTGAATTTTCTGTCTTTGTGAGCAGAATGATTTCATAGGGGAAGGTTCTGTGCTGCAAATGAATGGCGGAAAATCTGTAGTTCCTAATGTTATTAGAGTCGTCGAACTCGCGAGGCAGCGTGGAATTCTCGTCATTTGGGTATTTCTCCATTATCTCTTGTCCGCACCGCATGCAGGATGACTTGGGTTTTTTTTGTTTGATTGAATGATGTCAGAATCTGAATGTGAGATCTCCAGTAGTAAGAATAGGTTCTTGCTTTAATATTTAAGCTTAAGGGTTTATTATGCTCACATTGCTACAAACTGATGAATCTTGATTTCAGTGTTGATTGGAAAATTGTTTTCGACGTTTGTTTTAAGGTTGTCCGAGAACACGATCCGCGAGGAAGAGATGTTGAACTATTCAGGCGTCACCTCTACAACTCTGAGAAAGTTGGACCGGCTGTTAAAGGAACCGTAGGTGCAGAACTGGTAGATGGATTGATCATCAGAGAAGAAGAAGACTATAAGATAGTGAAAACCCGTTTCAGCGCATTCTTTGGTACAAATCTTCATTCCTTCTTGCAAACTTCCGGCGTTACCAAGTTAGTCATTGCTGGTGAGTATGTTTGTGCTTTTTTTATGTGAAACATTTCTTATGTTTTCTATACAAATCTCCCAGTTATTTCATTAACTATTTCAGGTGTTCAAACGCCAAATTGTATCCGGCAAACGGCGTTTGATGCAGTGGAGCTTGATTATCCACTTGTGACTGTTATCGCAGATGCCACAGCCGCTGCAACACCAGGGATCCATACCGGTAAAAAACCCGTCTTCTACTGTTTGGTATTTGTCTTTTTTTGGTTTAACAAGAATCATACTTAGTAGCTATAAATATTTCTAGCAAATGACAAACTAACAAAGACCTTTTCATTTATTAGAATCATGATATTTTGTATTGTTCTTTGTAATTCTTTGGAAAAAGGAGGAACTAACATTGTCGTAACATCTTTTGGATCAGCGAATATTCTGGACATTAAGAATATCGGCGTCAAGACTCCTACATTACACGAGTGGTCCGAATAATTTGCTTGAGAATTCGGATGACAAATTTCATTAAACCCTTCTTCCACCTTTTTTTTGTTTGTTTTTCTTTGTGGTATTTGTGTTTCTGTAAAACTTAATAACGTACGTCTTCAACTATTATGCGGAAAATCATCATTAGATTATCAGCTGCTAGAAAGTGATGCATTGAATTTGAAACAATAATAATTGTATTTTGTTTTTGTTTTTGTTATTACCAACAACTTTTAGACACATCAAAGCTATCTATAAAAGAACCAAATCTGGCTCTTTTGATATTGGCCAGCCTGCCGGATTTCTTCAAAAGTTTCCTCCACACATTCTGCAAATATCCAATAAAGTTCAGTATCAAGTCATGGTTCATGCCGCCACTGCCTCAAGAGAGTCTATACTCATCTCGAGCAGCCTGTAAACAATCTTTGTAGACTTTTTAAGTCAATCTGATAGCAATGTTCATGTCATTTTCAAACACTCTATCAGCATATGTAGATGGAGGGCAACTGTGTAATAAGCTAATATTGTTCTGTAATCAATCCATTTGACTAATGATACAGAAATATTACCATCTCTCAAGCTTCTCTTTCAAACACTCGATTTCCATTACAAATAAGGATTCTTGAGCCTGAACGTAATGTACTATGTTATAGCAAATGGGCATTTATCTAATGCTTCTCCTCCATCAGAAGGATTCAAGAAGGCAACAGTTCAAAACAAATACTTGATTTCATTCTCTAAAGAAATTTTCAATTCGTTCGAATTTGGAAATAAGACTCTTAAACAAAGAGAAATTTAGGGAAGCAACCACAGTCAAAAACCCTGATCTTGAATAAGAAAAATCGTTCTATTTCAAAATCCTACGAACGAAAAAACCCACAAAGTTATGAAAGAGAAACATCACTAGACATACCGACAAAACTCATAAACTGATAGATTACGAAAGAAAAACATCGATTGTGGAAGAAAAAGGGTTAGTGCTCATATTCTATGGGTGTAATGTGAGTCTATCAAGCCAATGGCTTTTCAGTACGAGGAATTACTTTACAATCATCGCACCAAACCCAATTCAAGATCCAATTTTGTTTTCATAAATCAATGTAAAATTCCAAATAAAGGAGGCTCAGAGTTTTGCATAATGTGCTCAAAGAAGAGTTTTTCAGGCTCTTCTCATACAAGAGGTGTCAGAAATATTAAGCATTATTCATCCTCGCCAAAACCGATTCTTTTAAAATCAACAACACAAACACAAACAAAAGAAAAAACTTCACAGAGATCTTAAAACGGAAAATCGAGCTAGAGGGGAGAAAGAGGCATAAGGATTTAGGGTTTCTGTTTCAGATAATGATGGGAGAGACGATGGACAATGAACTGTATTTATAGATACTTAATGGGCTTATTCAATAGAAGGCCCATTAAAGTGTTTCTCGTGTAAACCGTCGGTATACACTCTTAGCTTAAAAAGAAACTACATAAACAACATGCCTAGTTTTACGTTCCTGGAAAAGGTTAAAAATCAATATCTACTAAATCTGATGTGCCGAAAAAAATTTAAAATAAAATAAAGTGCAATTTCTTAAATTTTGGATATCAAATTTTAAATTTCCTACCCAAACTATTGAATTTAATCCAAATTAAAATTTTTGTGAACAAAACGAGAAAGTAAATTAACGTAATCAAATCCAAAAAAATATATATATACTAATGAAATAAATATATAGATATCGCCAAAAAAAATTAAAATAATGAAAAGAAAAAAAAAAGTTCTTAGGTTAATTTGGGAAACTTTATTTTCATTAAGATCACATGCCTAAAACGGAACTACATAACAACATGCATAGGTTTACGTTCTGGGAAAATGTTCAAAATCAACATCTACTAAATTCAATGTACCGAAAAAAACTTGAACTAAAATACGGTGCAATTTTCTACATTACATACATAAATTTTTAAATTTCCTACCCAAACTATTAAATCTAACACAAATTCAGCATTGACCGCAAATTCGTTAGTCAAACCGTTAACAGCGTTGATTCAAAAGTATGAGTCAGCCGCCACGTCAGCTAAAACGTCGACAATTGTTGAGTGAGCTGCAACGTCAGTCGTCATTAATTTTTTTTAACTATGTTATTATTAGTGGCAGCAAATTTTCCATAAAATTCCAATCACTTTTCCATAAAATTCTAATCAACACCGAAATCTTGAATCTTTGGAGAAACCCTACAATCAGATTGGCATTGAATCTATATTCTTCAGGAACACGCAGCAGACTTGAGGACCTGAGGTTCAAACTTGAGGATTAAATGGAAAAAATACTGACGATTGAAGAAAGATGCAAATGTCCTCGAATTGTTTCTGGTTTGTGAAATTATTTACCGAACCGGTCTAAACCGGGAACCGTCTGGTTGTTTAATAGTGTTCAACTATAATTAAATTGGTGCTAATGTCACCAATTCGATCCCACACTCACTGGTTGTGTCTCTTATCAAAGTTATCACCAACCTGGGTTCGATGGTACCCTTAGCCCCGACTTAATAACACGTGGCTCACTCTCTTCCCAGAGTTAATTCTCTGTGGTCTGTGGTTGTTTAAACTCGGCTCCACCTTCGGGTGTGGTTGCTACCATGAACATGTTTTTTTTTTTGGCTGTTCTCAGATAGTCTTACTGTAATATTGATTGCTATAATCGTCGTTTTGTTTTGGAATCAGATTATTTCCTTTTGCAGATTCTCCAGTACGGCGGAGATAGGTTTCGTTTCATTGTGACTCGGTGGATTCAATTGTATTGGGCCTTTAGTGGGCATGGAATTAAACGCTTAATCTCATGTTTTTGTTTTCTTGGACTGCTATTCATTTTTGTCAATTTCTTGTATGTAGTGTATATAAGTCATGTCTCAAACTAACATTTTCATTAAAGAACTTGAAAGTGTTTCGTAATTTTATTTTCCTTAAATCCAACAGAATCCCGTAATGTTTTCATCAAGAAACACTTGTTTAAACTGATCGGCCTCATAATATACGCAGACCTAAAATTTAACAAATGTAAACACTCATGAAATGTTACGTTTAGCATAAATTATTATTATTGGCTTCAATACATCTCTATCGGAAACAATTTCCATAATTTTTTGTTGTTGTTGTTGTTATTGGAAAATATTATCCCACATCGGTAGTTGGAAAAGATCATAAGTAATATATCAGGGACATGGGCTAATCCACTCATTGCCAATTGGTTTTGAGTTAGAAGCCCATGAAACTTAACATGGTATCAGAGTCCGATCCATACTGTCCAACCCGATCCATTATCGACCCGACCCAAAGTTGGTCCATCGATCCATGCCCGGACATACCGAGATTGATAGGCAAAGAGCCATCATCTCGAAGGGGCGTATTGGGGAATATTATCTCACATCGGTAGTTGGAAGGGATCATAAGTAATATATAAGGGACATGGGCCAATCCACTCATTGCCAATTGGTTTTGAGTTGGAAACCCATGAAACTTAACAGTTGTTGTAATAAGTCTTTTTTAAGAGATCATCAAAAGAAAGAATCTTTAACACAAAAGATTTCGGTGTTAATTGGAATTTTATAGAAGCCACAGAGAAAGAGGCATAAGAATTAGGGTTATCTTATCGTCCATCCTGACTTTTAAATTTGACATTTTGATTAGAGGATCGATGCGTTTTCTCTCTCTCCTAGAGAGAGCACGCGTTTTCTCTCCGCCGCCCTAGGGTTTCTTTTTCATCTGCTCCAATCTGCCTCTTCGACTCCACGCCAAAGCCGGGGAGGCAACCCCCNCCCCCCCCCGTTTTTCCTTTTCCGTTGTTCGGTCCTTCTTCTGTGGTTTTGGGCTTCCCCAAAGAAGAGTTGGTGACAGATCTGGTTCTCCCGGCGAATCTGCGGTGGCTCGGTAGGAGTTCGGTGGTTGTGGTGCTTTGCGGACCCTAGATCTTAGGAGGACATGATCGGGTGAAGCTTTCTCAAGCACCACTCTTGGCGTATCTTCTGCGAACCCTCTTTCTCCCGGGTCTTTTAGGGTTTCACGGCGGTGGTTAGCAGGGGTTGGGGTTAGCTGTGGCGGTTCGGGGTTGGGAGCTTGAGCGCAGGTCCTCTAAGGTATTTTCTCATCCATTGTTGGTGATCTCATGAGTAAGGCCGTTGTTTGGAGGGCACATACGGTTCTTGAAAGGAGGTCTCCAGTGGCGGCAACGAAGGTTTCTCGGAGGCTGCTAGACGTGGTATGGTCTCTCCTCCCACTGGTGGTTTTCGGGTTTCTCTTCGGCTCGGTTCTATCCTCCTCTCCAAAGTGTCTTTGTCCTTCTCTGGCGATCTGCTCTGAGGCGGCGTGGAGGTCTCCTCAGTCTTCCCTCGTGCGGTGGCGGTTGCTTTCCGATCCCAGCTTTAGGCCATTCGGCCGGTTACTCTTCAACGGAGGTGGCGGCGACTCTGGCTGTTTCTGTTTTAGGGATAGAGTGTCTCTGGGCTTCTGTGCTTCTTGGCTTGTCTAAATCGGGCCCATTTGAATTTGTTTTTGGGTCTCGTTTGTGTGTTTTTATCCTTGTGTTTAGTTGTTGGGCCTATTCAAGCCCTTTGTAACCCTTTTTTATTATTATTAATGAAAACTCTTTAACAAAAAAAAGGATTAGAGTTTTTGTTTCAGATAATGATGGGAAAGTCGATGGACAATTAACTGTATTAAATAGATACTTAATGGGCTTATTCAATAGAAGGCCCATTAAAGTGTTTCTCGTGTAACCGTCGGTCTACGCTCTTAGGTTATTTGCGGAACTTTATTTACATTAAGATCACAGGCCCACTAGGCCTAAAAAGGAATTACATAACAACATGCATAGTGGGAAAATGTTCCAAATCAATTTTTACTAAATTTGATCTGTCGAAAAAAACTTGAACTAAAATACGATGCAATTTCTTATATTCAGGACATAAAATTTTAAATTTCCTATCCAAACTATTGAATCCAACCCAAATTCAGCATTGACCATTAACAATACTGACTCAACAGTTTGAGTCAGCAGCCACGTCAGCTAAAGCTTCCACAGTTCTGAGTCAGTTGTCACGTCAGTCGTCATTAATTTTTTTTAACTATGTTATTAGTGGTAGTTGACTCAGCAACTGTGGACGCTTTAGCTGACTGAGATTGTTGAGTCCGCGTTGTTAACAATTTGACTAACGAATTTGCGGTCAATGCTGGATTTGGGTTGGATTCAATAGTTTGGGTATGAAATTTGAATTTTTTATGTCTCATAATGTAGGAAATTGCACCGTATGTTAGTTCAAGTTTCTTTTCGGTGCATCGAATTTAGATAGGTTGATTTTGATCATTTTTCCACGTAACAACAGTCATAGTTTTATGTTCTGCATAAAATATTCTCAGAGACACATTTTCTCTTGTGAATCTTGTTATTGGCCCCATCATGATATGTAAAGCTTCGATAAATAGACACAAACTCTTATCATGTCACACGAGCTATTATAGTCGGTTAAATTATACCACTGATCTGTAAGGGCCACAACACATTCACCACCCGATCTTGACATCACCGGTTCCTCGTGTTCACTGTATATAGATCATTTGTATATAGAGATTACTGCAAAAAAAACCGTAATCTTTATTGTTTTTGTAAAAATACCCTTGAGTTCAAAAAAATGCAGGTCAATCCCCTCACTTCCAAAGTCACCCGCAAAACAGCTATTGGCCATATCGATGACGTGGCAGTCTGTTAAAAACAGATGCCAATTACTGTTCATCAATAATAAATTTTTTTTTTGTCAACTACCTTTCTATTAAAACAAGTTTGGCGGAAAAATGTTTTTCCCAGGTAAACGGGATTTGACATTTTTGACGGTAAAACAGGATTTTACGTTTTTTACGGGAAAACGAGATTTTACGTATTTGACGGGTAAACGGGATTTTATGTTTTTAACAGGAAAACGGTATTTTATGTTTTTTTTTGCAGGGAAAATCATGTTTTCTCGTCAACAATGTAAAATCTCGTTTTCCCGTCAAAAATGTAAAATCATGTTTTCCTGTCAAAAACGTAAAATTCCGTTTTCCTGTCAAAAACGTAAAATCTCGTTTTCCCGCAAAAAAACGTAAAATCATGTTTTCCCGTCAGAAACGTAAAATCATGTTTTTCCATCAAAAACGTAAAATCCAATTTTCCCGTTTAAAACGTAAAATTTCATTTTACCGTAAAAAACGTCAAATCCCGTTTTTCTGCAAAAAACGTAAAATCCTGTTTTACCGTCAAAAACGTCAAATCCCGTTTTCTGTCAAAAACGTAAAATCTCGTTTACCTGGGAAAAACCTTTTTTCCACCAAACTTGTTTTAATAGTAGGGTAGTTGACAACAAAAAACAATAATAAAAAAAAATTATAAAAAAAATTATTGATAAACTGACTTTGAAAGTGAGGAAATTGATCTGCATTTTTTTGAGCTAAATGATATTCTTGCAAAAACAATAAAAGTTACATTTTTTTTAGAGTATTCCTTGTATATATATTTGCATTTAGATAATGTAAAGCCATGTAATCATCAGGGGCATCGTATGTATATATATTATATCGATAGCTTCTTCTTTTCTGCATATAGAATAGAATTATGCCAATTAATTGAACCGAATTGGAAACCCATGATATTAGCTGGAGGATTCTGGTTTTGCGAATTTACGGGTTATCAAACCAAAAACTAAACCGGACGTTACACACATAAAAAATTGGACCAAGTTTCAGAAACACGTATCATCCATCCGCTTGCAAAATACATGTAACCAAATTATCAATCACCACCAACTTGACGCTTCCACGAGTCTTCAACGATCAATTCATCCACTCCCCATTCCTCAAAACTTGATTCAGAATCATAACAAAAAGAAACATGTCAAGTGAGGGAAGAGAATCATCGATTTTTCCTAAGAAATTCGATATGACCTATAACGCAAACTCACCTCCCATCAGGCAGATAGCGTCTAATAGTGAATGGTATCTTCCTTTGCCTAAGCTCCTTCATAGCAATCTTAGAGCCAAAATCGTAAGTTAGCTCAAATGTCCAGAAAGAACAAGAAGAATGGAAAAGTGAGTGCAAATAAAAGTAGTAGCACCTCAAGAGGATCAGTCTCGCCCTCTAGCTCGACCATCACAGGAGCATTCATGCTGTATCAGTCAAAAACAGCATAAGGTATCAAACTTAACTTAGAGGTTAGATGAAGCAGAACACAGACTGTTCTCAGTTGAATTAAGTACTCTCATGAGTTTTATAACACATGATGACAAACTTAACACATATGATGAAAGGATAAGTGAGTGCCACAGTAAAAGAATCAAACTTTTCAAGCCAACTTATCAATTATGTGAAAGGCAACAAAACATTGTTCTCAGTTGAATTGGAGTATCCTCATCAAGTTTTATAACAACAGATATAAGATGAAAGGATAAGTGAGTGCCCGTACAAGAATAAAACATTTCGAGCCAACTTAATTATTATTATATGAAATAGAACAAAGATTTTTCTCAGTTTAATTGAGTAAACTCATCAAGTTTTATAGCAAATGAAGATAAATTCTTAAGATATAAGGTGAAAGTATAAGTGAGTACCAGTAAAAGTATCAAACTTAACGATTATATGAAATAGAACAAAGACTGTTCTTAGTAGAATTAAGTTCCTCATCAAGTTTTGTAAGATCTGAAGATAAATTCTTGACAAAACTTAAGAGACATGAAGCAATAGTAGAAAAAGGTGGAGAACCAGACCTAATTTGCAGTGCGCGAGTACCGAGGATACGTGCACGTTCATACTTGGTCATAAACTTTGACGTTTTACGTGGACGCTGTACGGGCTCTGCTTCGACCTTCTCTTCTGTTTCAAGAGGCTCGCCGTTGAGATCCTCATTCTCCTTCATATCAGCATCTTCCTCAACCCCTTCCTACTCATTAAAACTAATCAGAAAATAGCAGGCAGCTTGTAATAATAAGCAATATCCATGTCTTTTCTACAAAGAAGATTAACTTACTTCTATTTCAGGCTCCACTGGCTCGTCCTCATAACTGCAGCAGCAAAACAAATTATAGCAACATCAATTATATGGCTTACCCATAGCAACAAAACAGCTTCAACTTACACACAAGTTTCATAAAAGTTCATGTAATCATTCCACGAGAAGGAAAAAACATGTTTACCAGCGAGAAAAGAAAATGTTTGACGAACCCTAACATATTGGAACATTTTCTCTTGGAATAAAAGCTCTAGAAACACTTAGCGGTCGCGAAATTAGGGTTTTCTACCTTAAAATCGATTGGGATCAATACTCTCTTCCGAACAATCATTCCTTATTTATCAAATAAAGCAAAAACTCATCGAAGAAACTCATGGATAAACTTTCAATCTCAATCGTTTACGGTTCGTCGAGAAGAAAACAAAATCCTTTGAAATCGAGCGCAAAACTAATACAGACATAGGAAACCGAGAGAGAGAGAAAAAGAGGATACCCCAAATCATCGACTTCGTTGTAATCGTCGTCCGCCATTAAAGCCGATTTGAGATCGCTCTCTTCCTCTTTGCACAATCGATAAACCCTAAGAGTTGTTGCAGAGAATCAAACGATGAGTTATGCGTGAAATATCTAAGAAGTGGCAATTTTATATTTACCGGCATTATGACCTTAACCGTATTTTTCGGATAATTTAATTTCAAGCCCAACTTAGGCCCACATAAGAGAAACAA
>PKML01068458.1:155766-169444 GCA_002933935.1 Eutrema yunnanense | reverse complement strand
CCCAAGATGCGAACGTCGCACGTATGGCTTTTCTTCTCTCATGTTGTTCGTTTAAGACACAACTATTCCAACATATATACACGAGAAAACATTTCTCGGTTAATGAAAACATTTCATTAGAAAGAGCTTAACTCATTTCTTTTCACACTAACACAATTTTATCAAGCCCTCGAGCTTTGACAAAAAATTAGTTCCAACATATAGTGTTGTCTCTCTGTTGTCTTTTGCTTCTCTTTGTACAGCCCGTGTCTGTCTCTTCTGGTGTTTTTAGTGCTTCGTCCTAATAAGTTATGTCTTAGAAACCCAAAATCCACCTTCTTTGATACTTGTATCTCTTGTTCATAACTTGTTTCTCTAGTAAATCTCGCAATTCTCAATCTGTCTACACTCTCAAACGTTGCAGAGAATGGGTTCTGAGCATTGATTGAGTACTAATCTTTATTTGGCAATCACAACGTTCATGTTTCATTATTGAGAAGAACATAACTGAGGAAAAAGACATAAGAGAACAGAAACATGAACATCCTTTTAAAGTTTCTCACGGACAATAAGATGTAGTAGAAGGCAAGACAACTCTAGCTCATTTGTTCAGCAGAAGTAGATGCAGGGCAAATATCCTCTAAACTGTAAAAACACCGAAAATATTACGACCGAGACATACTTTTTGTGGATTCTCTGATCCAGCAAATTTAAAGAAAGAAATACATACCTCGTCCCTAAACATTCAATAATGTCGCTTGTGAGAGTTGATCTCTTATGGTTTGTAAAAGCCAGAGATGCATCCATTCTCAGCAGGCCAGATGCAGCTATGCAACCCAAGATGGCTGGGTTCTCAGAGGGACTGGAATTTTTTGAAATTTTTGGTTTCAGAGGGACTGTCTCCCCGTTGCTTATAAGATCAGATTTCCCTTTCTGAAGAATCGTGACGCCACCAATCCTGAATGACACAGGCGTTTAACAATATTATCATCAGATTTTCCGCTACAAATTGCCAGATGAGCCTGGGCTGTATGGACTGTGGAGATACTTTCCTCTAGATGACTTGTGGAGAAATCCCTCAACGGAGCAACGGCGAGTCTGCGGTCGTTACTGGGTTGAGATTCGGAGGAGACGGCATCACCGAAATATTCGCTGGGAATCTCGGAAGCCGGTGTTTCCTCCATCGTGCTTTAATTGCAGGCGATTCATTCACGGGCAAAAAAATCTTCACTTTTCCGATGATACAAGAGAAATCTGGTTTTTTTTTCCAACGAACCAGGTGAAGAAGAAAATAGAGTCGGGTCGGGTCATAACTGGTTGGATTGGGTTTTGTTCGGTTTAGATTTAGGTTTTGTTCGGTTTAGATTTAGGTTTAGTCGGTTTGTAAACAATAACCAATAAAACCAACGATTATGGGTAAATAGGTTTCGATGTTTCAGATTGGGGGGAAATACGTCTGAAACTTACGAATTAGGGGGATCTGTGTTCAGATCCAAACTTGGGGTGGATCTACAACTATATCATAAACTTGAGGTGTAAATACATCGTTTTCCCTTAAAATAAACTAAAAGTCTTCAAAGTTTCATAACAAAAAATAGTAAAGATAGCAAAAAAGAAACCACAAACTATCAACAATTTTTCAAATATATATACATTTAAATGTAATAAAAAAAACTTAAAAAACTAATTTAACAGTTATAATAAATCTCATGTACAGTAAAACATAATATAAGTACTATCATATTTCTAAACTTATTTAATTACATATTTTCAATGTTTATATTAATAGTTTTTGTATATAATAATACAAGTCCTTTGAAAAAACATCAACACCAACATTAAAATTCAATCTCATCTCGTGCACAAACACGAGTCAAAATCTAGTATGTTTGTAAAGTATTGATAATATTTTAAAATATTAAAATATGTATTTACGGGTCAAGTGATAAATCGAGTAATGGGTCGAGTCACAAAACATGTACTAAGAAACTACTTATGAGTAATAGAATTATGATACCCTTTACCCGAGTCTAAGGTCTTGAATACCTTTTTCATAAACGGGTACGAGTCGAGTAACATATCGAAGACGGGTAACGGGTATTAGTGCCGAATCCTATCTCAAACAAGTGTTAACCGATGTTTGACATCCGGTTCTTTCCGGTTTAAAGATGAATTTTATTACTCGTCAGAGGGTTTTAGCCAAAAGGTGAAGTGAAAGGAAAATGAAGAGAAGATTTTGAAATTCAATCTTCAATTAAAAGCCATATAGAAATCGGAATTCAAGGACAAAGAGAGCAAATTTCGCGTCGTAGCATGAATCCAACGAAGGAAACTCCATGAATCTTCAAGTGGTTTTCGTTTTGGGTCCACTTTTCTCTCCCAGAACTTCATTCTGGTGATCGTCACCGGAGGATTTTTCCGGGAAATTAATTAGGGTTTAGTGAAAAGATGGAATTTTTAGGCTCATCTGAGTGTAATCTAGGGATTCTAGAAAGTCTATCGGGCGATGCGATTCAGGAAATTACAGAAAGCTACGATGGGTTTTTCACTACTGTGGAGTCTCTCATTTCCGGCGCCGGAGATTCCTCAGTCGAGCAAGAGTTCGTATCTCATGTATATTGTCTCTGCAAACACGGGCTTGATTCTCTTGTTCGTGACCACTTCCTCAGATCACTCGAGGTATTAAAATTACCTTTTTGTAGCAGAAAACTTTTTGATTTCAACACTCTTGGGTCAAAGTTTGAGTCTTATCTTTAACGGACTAGCTTGTTCTAGTTAGTATCTGCTCTGTTGTGAGATAGCTGGTGTATGTTTCTTTTTCTTATGAGCTTTGTGACAACATTTATTTGTTTCAGCAAGCTTTTGAGAAGAGTGGTGCATCGAGTTTTTGGCATCATTTTGACGCTTACAGCGAGAAGAAACATTCTGTAAGTAGATACAACGTTTGGTTGATGCCTTAATATTCTGAAATTGACAGTTTTTCGTTTTTTCGATTAGTAAGTTTTGACTGAAATGGATGCTTTTGGACAGGATTATGGAGAGGAGATTCAGGAAGTCTTATGCAAGGCTTTGGAAGAAATATCTATAGAGAAGCAGTATCATGAGAAGTGCTTGTCTATAGTGGTTCATGCTTTGCAGTCGTTTAAAGAACAGTCATCAGAGGCTAGACAGAACTCAGATGCAGAAAGAGTTCAACTTTTTGCTAGATTCCGGTCAATGTTGTCTTCAACTCTGATGACTACTCTTCCTCAGCATTTTCCTGGTATACCCATCTTTGATAGCTTGTTGTTTGTTGATTTTCGATGTGATTTGATTCAAACAACCAATGAGGCAGTAGTCTGATCATTCACAATGATCAATTTTAACTCTGATTTGTTTGCTTGGAAATTTGTTTTATATCTTTGCCACTTGTTCAATCATTACTCTCATATATTTCCTCTCTTTATTATGTTCTTAGAAATACTCCACTGGTATTTTAAGGAAAAGCTGGAGGAGCTAAGCGCAATCATGGATGAAGATGATATTGAAAAACAGGAGAGTGATTGCATGGATTTGGACGAGAAGCTAAGATATAAAAATGGAGAAATGGATGTTGACGAAGGCTATTCAAGACATGACGATTTAGTGAAGAACATTGGGAAGGTGGTACGTGACCTTAGAAGCATTGGATTCACATCTATGGCTGAAAATGCTTATGCTTCTGCAATATTTTTGCTTCTTAAGGTATTTGATGCGTCAGAGATTTCATTTGCCTCACTAAGACTTATAACATGTTTAATGTAGTTAGTATACATATGATATAACTCGTACCCTGTTTGGTGATGTTATACTCCAGGCGAAAGTGCATGATCTAGCGGGTGATGATTACAGGACTTCTGTTTTGGGGTCAATAAAAGAATGGATTCAGGTAGTTTTTTCTGCTTAGATTCTCACTGCACCATCAGACTGTTTGGTGATTTGGAGATTCCTGACATTGTGATTTTCTTTCCAGACAGTTCCTCTTCAGTTCCTTAATGCGCTTCTTTCTTATCTTGGTGATTCCGTGAGTTACGGTACCACATCGTCTGGCCTCACGTCCCCTCTGGCTTGTTGTCCATCTCCAAGCTTTTCTAAAGTGGTGACTCCTTCCGAAGGAATTGTTAGGTGGAAGTTACGGCTTGAATATTTTGCGTATGAGACACTGCAAGATTTAAGGATAGCCAAACTATTTGAGATAATTGTTGATTATCCTGAGAGGTATTTTCTGCACTGATAGTAGTCTCTTTCTCCCTACATATCTCACTTGAGACCCATTTCATATATTGCAACAAGTTGAAATATCTTGCATCTCTGATAGCAGTTTTGTTGATGCAACAGTTCTCCTGCTATTGAAGACTTAAAACAGTGTCTTGAATATACTGGACAGCATTCTAAGCTAGTCGAATCTTTTATTTCTTCGCTGAAATATCGATTGCTCACTGCTGGTGCCTCGACCAATGATATATTGCATCAGTATGTGTCGACCATTAAAGCCCTTCGAGCAATAGACCCAGCTGGTGTATTTCTGGAAGCAGTGGGTGAGCCAATCAGAGATTATTTACGGGGGAGGAAAGACACCATCAAATGTATTGTCACTATGCTTACGGATGGAAGTGGAGGGAATGCAAATGGTTCAGGAAACCCTGGGGATAGTCTTCTTGAAGAGTTAATGAGGGATGAAGAAAGTCAAGAGAATGTGGGATTTGATGATGATTTTCACACTGATGATAAGCAAGCCTGGATCAATGCTTCTCGGTATCCTTTCTATTGTATATTTTCTTGTTTTATCATCTTGCATGGCATTGGATTTGTCTGACACATCTTAATCTGCTTTGTCCTCAGTTGGGAACCGGATCCTGTCGAGGCTGATCCATTAAAAGGTAGCCTCAGTCAGAGGAAAGTAGACATACTTGGAATGCTTGTTGATATAATTGGATCTAAAGAGCAACTAGTAAATGAATATCGTGTTATGCTTGCTGAAAAGCTTCTCAACAAGACTGATTATGACATCGACACTGAGATACGCACTGTAGAACTTCTCAAGGCAATTTTTTCTTTTCACTCTAAAGTTTATCTTACCAAACTATTGGATTGTTTCTAGTAGATACGCACTGTAGAAACTTTCTACAGGGTTGAATCTAAAATTTAACCTTCTCTTATAATGCCAATAGATACATTTTGGAGAAGCTAGTATGCAAAGATGTGAGATAATGCTGAACGACTTGATTGATTCTAAGAGAGTGAACACTAACATTAAAAAGGCATCTCAAACAGGTTATATGTCTGAATTGTTATCAGTTTTAATGTAAGTTATTGTCTGAATCTTATACTTTGTATCTGTGTCCATTCCTCGTTTCTAGGCGCTGAGTTAGGAGAGAATGAGCTATCTGTTGATATTCTTACCTCGACGATACTTTCAACAAACTTCTGGCCACCAATTCAGGTATTCAGATATGTTCTTCTTTCTGGTTTTTCTTTCATTATGTTGTACAAATATAAACATATGAAAGGTATAGATTATAGTGTTCACTTCCATTGACTGAATTAGAGGATGAATTTCAGGATGAGCCTCTTGAGTTACCTGGACCTATTGACAAGCTGCTATCAGATTATGCCAATAGATATCATGAAATCAAGACCCCTCGTAAACTACTTTGGAAGNAGAGAAACTAGAGTTTAGAGATGGAATGTATTTGCTAAAGAAGTAGAGCACTTTTTACATTGTGTTATTACAAGAACTACCAGTTCTGTCTCTTTGTATCAAGATCTCCTCCTTTTTAATGCAATATCTAACATCAAGACCTGAAAGCCTGAGCCAGGGAAACACTGCATCAATTGAAAACAATTATTACCTTGAAATTTGATTTTGGTAAAATGGTCTTACCTCAAGGCTCAACCACAAAAACTCAAAATCTTCCTAATCTAAATTGACTAAAATAGTCTTTAATGACCTCTGTTTAATGGACTAAAATAAAATATTTTTATATGTTTCACTCATTTTGACATATTACACACATATTAAAAAATATACCTCTATTTAAACTTTAAGATTATACCAATATATCCTAATTTAATATACACATAATTAATTCAAAATGATTTAAATACAAATGTTATTAGTTTTGGTTAAAAAACAATTTTGAGAATTAATGAAAATGTAACACGATAATTTTTTTGAAACAGAGGGAGTAGTAAATTGATGTCAAAATCTAATTTTTTTTGTGTTTTTTTTGCTATAGAGAAGGGATACAATGTTAAAATCAATAATTTAATAAAGTTATAACTAAAAGATGAAAAAGTGTATATTAAATAGGAGTATATTAAAAGTCAATTTTGAGAATTAGTTTCAAAAATTGAATTAAAAATATAACATGATAGTCTTTTTGAAACAAAAAATTAACTCTAAGACGATATTTTTTTTGTGAAACGGAAAGAGTAGTAAATTGACTATAGAAAAGGGGAAAATGCTAAAATCAATAATTTAATAAAATTATAACTAAAAGATGAAAAAAAACAAATAATAACTAAACTTATGTATTAGGGTTTTGAGTTATGCCGCCTCGTACCCCTCTCTATATATAAATCGAGCTTCTCTTAATCTTCTCCAATATCTTCTTCTTCATACACGTCTCTACCTTCTTTCGTTACAAGATGTTTTTCAGTGTTTCGATTCTCTGTTTCCATCAAATTTTTTCTCATAATCGATTTTGTTTTGTGTTTCGAAACTTGATTTCCCGATGAAGAAGAATTCCCAAAAGATAGGAAGTGCCGTATGACACTTTTACACAGCGGCGGACTTAACGAGGATGCATCCGGTTTAGTTTTCCCATCCACCGGATCAGTCGTCTCCGCCGTATTCGGATCCGTTTACGGTCGGATTCGGGTTTCCCGGTCGGGTTATCTAAACCGTACTTCCCACCGTTTCTGTGTCCGCTTCTGTGTGGTTGATTTTAAACGGGTTTCTGAAGGGTTTTCAATTTTCTGTTTTGTCCGATGAAAATTTGTCCGATGCCACGTCGACGATAGCTTTTTTTCAGGCGATGATTCTTCGATGCTACATTGGACGTAAACAAATGTTTGTGTTTCGCTTTTCTGATAGGAACCTGTGGATCTTTGATTCTCTTTTGATCTACGGAGCCATTTCGGCGATTACATTTTAAATTTCTGATTAATGGGATGAATCGATGATGATTAATTGCTAAAAATATGGAATTACCGTCTGAGTTTTTATACTTTGACGAGAAAAACGCTGTCTTTATCTGAGATTTTCTCCCAAAAACATAAAGTTTATGGTAGTTTTGAGTTTTGTTGGACAGTGACGATTGATATTGAAAGGTCTCGTTCGTCGTAATATCGGCCGTAAAGGCTTATTTGCCGACCATTCTGTTATATCACCACCCATATTCTGAGTCCAATATTGAATTTGGTTTTTTTTTTGTTCTTAGAATCGGCCGATGATTAAATCGATTAAGACAAGCATATGTCTGAATTAATCTGTGTTGATAAGCCTAATCTTCTCAATGAGGCCGATCTATACATTCTTGATTGTTGTTATTTTCTTGGTGATTGAGATTCTTAGAAAGGGTTTCAATTGATTAGTACTGGTATTGGTTGATTATTCAAATTATATAATATATTTTGGGTTTGATATTATGTTTTTGGATGACTTAGATTTGGATAAAGTTGCTGCATTTTGTTCTTGAATTCCAAAACCAAACACCAATAGAGGTTTGTCCATATTAGTCAAACACAGCCTGTAAAAAGTGATACATTATTTTGAATGTTATCATTTGCTTACTTCACATACATAGAGATGTATACTCATATGGCATTGTTATTGTTGTTGGAGATTATGTTTCCCAACGAGTGTGTGGTGAGGCGGTGATGATCTCAGGTTTATTTATGCGTGTTTATCTGCGATTTCCAAGAGATGTGCACAGAGTTCTTGAGGCTTGGAGAACATTGGCATATGATCTGCATCTTTGATCTTTATTACTTCTTTTGGCGGAAAGTTGCTGATTATCAAACGCTGGTACTCCTCACGCATTAAATTATCCTCTCCGCATACGATATAAATACGTGTAACCGAACCGTAACCTTCCTCAGTGAAGCTTTTTGTCCCTGCAAGATTGTCCGTAGCTAGCGCTGGGTTTGCCCTCACCAAGAATTTCGCCAATTCAAGATCCTAACAATAGAATGGATTTCAGATCTGTTACTAGGTACTCTCATTTGTGCTTGAACACACAGAGGTTTGATAAGGCGATTCCTGGATTGGAGTCTTACTTGGACCGGAGACAATTGATATAACTTCTTGGCCATGAACTTTGGTCCGAAAAGAACAGTGTGTACAGGACGATCTGGTGTTTTGTAGCTGCGAAACACTGTGTCCAAAAACTCTTCTGGTCGAATGCTCGGGACCAACTGCAGAATTTTGCTCTTTAAGATATCAAGAAACATTTCTAGTGATTTATACTGAATTTGTGATCAGAAAAATACCTTTTCGTAAGCGTAACCAGGCGGATTTTTGGTGTCGGGCATGGTAGCTGTCAAGAAGACAATAGCAGCGATCTTTCGAGGAAAGATGTCGGCAGCGAGAGCAGCTGGTATCCCTCCCATGCTATGAGCAACAAGAATCACCTTTTCGTCATCATCTGAGCCAGACGAGCTAAGAAACTCAAGCAACGGTTTGCAGTAATCTTCTAGAGTCTGAATCTCTTCCACTCTGCTTGTGTTTATACCCGATGCAGCCAGATCCACTGCAGTCACGCTATGACCGGCTGCCTCAAGAAGTGGTTTTACCTTGTACCAAGTCCATGCGCCATGGCAGACCCCATGGACAAGCACAAACCGCTTCTTGTTCTTCCCCATTGACTTCTCTTTTGTTTTTGTTACAGCCTGTTTAGTCTCTCTTTTATATATGTAGATATTTATTCGTATCCTGAGATAAATAAGAAGAATATTTGGATAAGCTAAAGATTGTTTTTTTATTTGTTTTATTATTGCTTCAGAACAACTATCGACAAGTATGGCCACACACAAAGAATGCCCAAAGCATACTAGTACAAGAGACGATAAGATTGAAATACTACAAGAGAAGTAAAATCTTCCGATCTTCGTGAGGTTTAAGTATTCTCCACATGCATTATTTACAAACTGATATGAAAGCTGAGAAGCGATCAAAACGTGATTGTTCTGAAAAGCTCCGATTTTGGCATTCCTTCTGTTGCTCTCCATATTATGTTTTCCAGTTTTGCGCATAACTTCTTGTAGAACTGCGCGATACCACAAAATCAAGAAAATGATGCACTCTCTTTAGATATGCAATTACTGTTATTGGATATACAAACCTTGTGATATTCAAGAGTTTCACCAGCAGCCTTTCTAACGTCTACCATGAAAAGCGATGGTGCTACCTCGTAAATCTACATATACAAGGTTAATTTTTTATGTAAATAGAAGCCCTTTAATTGAAGATTCAAAAGAGACTTGTATTAGAATCACAAGAAGTGATAACCACCTCTATCACAACAGCGAATTGCCCGGCCTTGATTGAAGATAATCCCTCGAGCCTTGTCTGTTTAGCACATAAAGTGCATAATTAAGAAACAATTTGCAACAAATCATAGCAATTCAACATCCCTTAGATCACTGAAAAATTTATGCTGGGATTTATTTACCTTGAAGTTGCGTGTATGAGCCTTAAAACCCATTGAGGTCGCAACAGCCTCAATATTAGCAATTATCACACTAGGCGCCCTTCGAGAAACAAAACGGGTTTGCCTTTTAACAAAATCCTGCGAGATCAACAGATCAGCCACCTATATGCAGGAACATTTCGGATTCCAAGTCTATCTACTAATGCCATGCAACCAATGATCTCATGAACTATAGTTGTTACAAACTAGTAGAACACAGAATCGAAAGTTAACACCATAAGCATGTCAAAACATGTAGTATGAAGATTAGATGCTACTGACATTCTTTTATTCAATAAGGAGATCTCTCTGACCAATAAAAGAAAATCAGGTACTACCTGTCTCCGGTCAAATAGTGCTGATAAGTTTAAGCCTTGTGATAAGGTAATCATCTCAAAGGCATTCATCATCAGGGGTCCCTCATCTTTTCTCTCTACATTCTCCGCTACATAACTGCCCTGTGAACAAGTGCAACTGACCGGTCAAATGTGTGTAAAACAAGCAAAAGTAAGAGACAATTGTTGGTAAGTCACTGTGTTAGTCTGGTTATTCTAAGTCTCCCTAAAGTGTAGCTTTTGGTGAATTGATAAAATCGTTGTTTACAGCTTTGGTACATATGACATGTCTACTATTTTGTTTTATCCTTTAGCAAAGCACTTCTTCCTAGTCATCCAAAACTTCCTAAAAGATGTTAACAGTTAAATGGAATTGACCACCAAAGAGCATGATACAGTGAAGACGAACGACCAACCTCAATTCCATCAAAAACTGCACGAACATCATCCAAATTCACTTCTTCCTCTTCCCTTGCTCGAGTAGGCACATAATTTAATCTGAACCAAGGATCTTTCCTAATTCCTTGAATTTGAATACGCTGCTCTAATTGGGAAACAATCGTAGATAAGCAGATAGAATTACTAAAACTTTAAATAATAGCAAACATGAAAGCTGGGAGACGACGAAGCAAAACACTCACTGTTTTGGGATTGGGGTCAAGTATCCTATGTATTAAAGACTTCACTTCTGTAGAAAACCACGGTGGAAAAGAAAATTCTGCTGCATTTATCTGTGCGGAGTTGATCAATTTTGCAATCAAAAACCAGCATTCAAATTTCAAACAGTAAATCATGTGGAATAATCTGCAAAATGTGTAACTTACTTTTCTGTACAGTGCTGGAAGATCTGTCTCTGAAAAGGGTAAAAATCCAGCCATTATAACGAAAAGAATAACCCCGCAAGACCAAATATCTGCTGCTGAACCATCGTAACCTTGGCCACTAAGTACCTCAGGAGCTACATAGTTCGGAGTTCCACATGTGGTGCGCAGAAGTTCTACTCCCTGATTCAGTACATAACAAATGCATGAAAGAACTAGAAGAGAGAAGAAGAGCCTTGACTGCTGAAGTAGAGATGTGAGCACTTACTTGCTGAGGCAATGCACTAAGTCCGAAATCCGAAACCTTCAGATTTCCATTAATATCGAGTAAAAGATTTTCTGGCTGAATATCATAATGACACATAGACATCAAGTCTGGATTCGAAAAAGTAGAAATATTCTACGGAAAACTAGTTAACAAAAAGAAAAAAATTGGCTTCACTTTTAGGTCACGGTGGTAAACACCCTTGAAGTGACAATGAGCAATAGCATCTACAAGCTGTTGAAAGTATTTGCGAGCCTCACTTTCTTCAAGCCTCCCGTTATGAACCTGCATGAACAGAAGATATCCAAGATTTGAAAAAAAACCGAAAATCTAAGCGGAAGCTTAAAACAATAAAAGTATGAAATTCCTTACAATTCTATCAAAGAGCTCTCCTCCTGTCACAAACTCCAAAACGATATATATTTTTGAGGGACTTGCCAAGACCTACAACAACACAAGAACCTGCTTCAGATGGAAGAGATGCAAAAAAAACTTAGGAGACGAATTTCGCAGATGCAAGGAAACATACAAACCTCATACAACATCACTATGTTAGGGTGTCGGACAATCTTCATTATGGATATCTCCCTTTTTATCTGGTAAAAAGGACAAGACAAATAGAAGAGCTTAAACAAAAGCAAGAACATACGACACATAAGATTAACACTCCAGAACATACCTGATCAACCATTCTGTGCTTAAGTATTGTACTCTTCGCCATAATTTTGATGGCTACATTTTCTCCGGTGTCTGAGTTCCTCGCAAACTTAACCTTAGCAAAGGTGCCTTCACCTATCGTGCGACCAACCTCATACTTCCCCACTCTCCTCATTTTCTTTGTCATTCTTTGGCAGTTTTTCCTTTTTTGCCTGATCCATTACAACAGCTATCAAAATCAGATTATACAGAGACCTACTGAAAAACCTAAACAATCCAAATTTTTTGTCACAATGAACGAGATCACGATCAGGATCAACAAAAACCAAATTCCTCAAAACAGGGCAATTAAATTAAGGAAACACCGAAACAAGAATCTCTCTCCAAACACAGAATGGAGGTAAACGATCAAGATCATCGCAAGATAACCAACAACAACTAAAATCCCTTACAAATCCAATTGCAATTCCACAACGTAACGATAGTGATGTAAAGGTCCAATTTTTAGAATCGCAATTGAGAAATTAGTGGACTTTGACCAATCAAAAACCAAATCGAACAAGTAAATTGATAAGTAATCCTTACTTTAAGGAAAAGAGAGCGGGTTCGATCGGAAATGATCGGAAGGTATACTTTTGATCGGAAATGAAGACGGCGACGGACGGCTGAGGAAATCGAGTGAACGTGAAGCGTCAGAGAGAATTTTTGCTTTTATGATAAAAAAAACCACAACCCTTGGATTAATATGAGAAAAAATCTGAACCGTTAGATGATATTTTGGTTCTATAAAAAAATTGCTGACAGGATATTGTATGCAAAAAAAAAAAACTATACAGATCATTATATATATGATTAGATTAGGCTCATGCTAATAAAAGATATATGTACATATAGTTAGATTCTAAAATTAAGTTATCCATAAATCTGATAAATATTTCTTCTATATAATAAATGAGGATTATATATATTATTAGATTAGGCTCATGCTAATAAAAGATAATAAAAGATATGTACATATAATTAGGTTCTAAAATTAAGATAACTGTTTAGTTATCCATAAATCTGATAAACATTTTTTCTATATAAATAAAGATTCCAAAAATAAATTTTAAATTTTATCTTCTACTATATGATAAACTTCAACCGAGTGGAACGATGTCGAAATCTTATACATGGACTTTAAATCTTCCAATATCTTCTTTCCATCTTTACGGCTGCAGCTTGGTTTCAAGGAGACTCTAGTTCTTTTTAGACACTTGGAGTTGGCAAAGATGTATCTTACTATTTCTTTCTCTTCCGTTGTTCCTCCATAATCTGTCCACTTAAAGATCTCGAGATTGGTAGACAAGCATGCGGGAACAGAACTCGGTTGGTTCCAGGAAAGTTGAAAAGGATGATCTCGCAAATATATCTGTGAAGCAACGTCGTCAAAGAATGTAATTAACACTGTCGACAATTTATTAGTGCATGTGCAGGGGTACGTACGAACCTGATTGATGACAAGAACTTTCAGTTTAGGAGAATTTTGAAGCAAAGACACAAACGGCTCAAACCAATCTAACTCAAAAGGACGTATTTTACACACTATAAGCTGGGAGAAAATAATGGCGTCACAACACGCAACCTGCAAATGAAGAAAACAACACATAAAGTAAACGCTAGAAATGTGATCGTAACAATAAATTTATTCAAAAAGAAAAAAACAAACAAACAAGTGAGGTTGAAAGTACGTACCGTTGCAAGGCTTAGGCATATGTCGAGATACCTGACTGAGGAAAGAGATCTCATAAATTTTTCATCAAGGTAAGTACGAACGTAGATAATTGTTGCTTTATCAAGGCAAGGCTTGTTCTCAATCGAGTAGGAGTCAGTCGAATGATCCAAGATATCGAATTCCTTTAAAAGCGC